>JADRCD010229582.1:13734-35445 GCA_019843815.1 Montemys delectorum | reverse complement strand
AAGTATTGGTCACAGTGATGATCAAATTTATGCACTATCCAAAGGCTCCAGCCATTGACTAAGAACATGTGTCCAGAAATAGCCTCTTTGGGCCTGTCCGTCATGCTCACTCCAGTATTCTCTGTCCCAGGTCTTTCTCTGTCCCAGGTCTTTCAACTATCTATCTCTCCCAAGAAGCTCCCCAGAGAGATGGGCACCTGCTCATTTACCTAAGCCTCCTCACATCTAATCGGGCAGGACACGGCAAACTACTAACCACCTGAAAGACAGCTTTGGTACACTCACTGTCCCGGGACATCCCAGGACCCTGCTCAGCTTCCCCTGCTCCCACTGCCCATAGGAAGGAAGAACTCTGGTCCCAAGAGGCAAGCATCAGATTCTTGAAGTCTGATCACAGCCTGTGCCCATCTGGCACACCTGGGTTGCTCTGTGCACATATGCCCACCTGCTTTCTGACGCTGTAGCCACATTTTACTTTTCCAAAGTTTTGACAAAAGCAGGCTTGTTTGGGACCCTGCAATGCATAATCACCACTCATCTCGAAGGTTGATTCAATGATTAGGGTCAAGACTAAACTGCAAAGAAATCTCAGGCCTTTTTCTCAGGGAAGCAGATCTGACAGTTCATCCTGGGTCGGGAGGGGGATCAAAGGACAAAACAAGCTTAATCAGGCCCTGGAAACTGTTTCCTGGCAGGCTCCTGCCATGCACAGCTCCAAACAGAGAAAGCATCCTGTCTTGGCCACATAATTCCTCCTCGCAAAAATGTGTTCATCTAAGAATATTCTGCTTCTATCCACTCAAAAAATGCTGTCAAGCTCCTCCCCGTGTCAGCAGAAGGGCCCTTAGTTCCTGACTTTAGCTTTAAATGTTGCAATAAAGCAAGAAGAAATAACAGGAGAAGATGGTATGAATGTCACAGCACAATGTTGTCTTGAAACAGGTCACTCTGCCCTGGCCATGGGGAAAACCACTGTGTCTGGGCAGTGAACTTCAAAGAAGCAGAGAACCTCTGTCCAACCTTCAGTCCACGATGCCACCACACCCTCCCTCACACACAAGCATTTGCCAACTCAAGTTCTGAAATCTCTGCTGTGGAGACACGGCTCTTGTTCCCACATACTAATGGGGGCTCAGGCCCAGAGCTCCCATTCCACCTTACCCGAAAGGCCAGTGTCCCCACAGGGTTAGGGTAGGGTCCTGTCTACCAGATCCACTCACCCCTCAAAGGATGCAAGGAGGACCCCAAATGTGGTGATCTGTGAAGGTGAAGACCAAGGCACTCCTCCCCTGAGGGCAGCTCTAGGGACAAGCAATGGGGTAGGGACTTAAGAATCCCCTCCGGTTGGGCTCCCCCTTCCCCCACCGTTCACTGGGGTCTGTACCTGGAGCTGGAGCCACTGACGTTCTGCTCTGTTGGGCTGTCGCTGTCATTAAAGAGCCCAGTCCAATTGGCCTGTTGGTCGCCCCTCTGCCAACCAAACTGGAAGCCTCTGGCAAGAAAATGAGGCAATCGATATACACACTGGTATGTTGGGTTAGACCTGTCTAAGAGTCACCTTCTGTGCTTGTACCCATGAGACAAAACTAGAAGGTGACAGTGGTGATAACTCCAACCATGGGGGTGACGGTGGTAAGGCACCATGTCATCTTCATGATCGTGCATCCTTCCCTCACTCCCATCCTTCATCCTTCTCACAGGGCGAAGCACACATTTTATAAGCAGGAAAACAGAGGCTCACTAGGACTAAAGTCACAGGGTTCTTCTACCTACTGTCCGGTGCCGTCCCTCAGTTCCTGTTTCTAGAGAGTGAAGTGAAAGGAATTCTATCACCAGTGCTGTGCCAGACACAACCTGGATGAGTTTAATCCACCATGTGAGGATTCCCACACATGACAGACGGAGCGCATCCGTATCTAACTCCCTCCCCAGCCCTATGACAACAGTGGCAAAGTAATGAGTGAGAATGTGAGCACGGAGAGGAGGTAAGAGAAGGGACCAGAAACAGTCCTGAGAGACGGCAAGCAGGTGGGTAACTGACTCAGGCCAGAGAGAGTAGCATCCTGAAGATAGATCCATTCTCAGGATACAACTACAGGAATAGACAGGGATGGGGATGTGAGATGGTACCCAAAACAGGAGGACTGGATTGAGCATATATAAGAAGCAGTTAGGCACACGAAGCTGCACACACCCAGGTCCCCTTCCCGCACACCCCACAGAGAGCAGTAGGCTTGCTCTTGGGGAAGCTGGCTCATGGAAGAGGATTCTGCACCCAGAGCTGCCAGTACTCTGAAGGGCTCGACTGGTGCTCTAGAACCATAGCACAGCACTAACCAGCCTGAACCTCTGGCTAGGTCAGGAGTGTGCCTTTCAAGAGAGGAAACTGAGCAGCTTTTTTAAATGGCTAAGAGTAAAAGGGATGCCCTCCTAAGTACCTTGGGACAAGCTTTCTCCATTAGTACTGTGTTCGCCTGGGGCTGGAGAGCCCTTTGCTGTGGGACTGTCCTGTGTTGTATAAGGTGTTAAGTGATGTCCCAAGACCCTGTCAGCTGCATTTGGCCTCCATATCTCCTGTTAGGATTGTCAAAATCTCTCCAGGTGCAAATGGCTCTAGGGGTAAAATCACCCCTACTAGGAATCATTGTCATACAAGCAATGCCTAGAATTTCCAAAACCCACTTACATCTGCCTGGCCCTTAGATATGAGGACACTCCTAATGCCACTTCCAATAAAAAACCTATTGAACTTCAAAGTCAGAATAGAACTAAAAAGGAAGAAAAAGGGGAGTTCTAGGCAGGGGGAAGAGGAGACAGATGAAAAACCTGAGGAAAATAGTTAATAAAATTATTAATAAATAGCCTCTTAGGGAATGAGAACTGAAGATGGGTTTTGGAGCCATTCTAGCCACAACCTTCTAATTAGCTGATGCCCTCAGTCAACTCTCTGCACTTCCGTGGTCTCTGTTTTCATAATCCAATGGATAAACAGTCTAGGATGTCTCTGGAGTCCTTCAGTGAGATTATCAGAGAGATGAGCTGCTCTCATTGCCGGTCAGCTCGCTGAGGTCATTTTGCTCCTCTCAGACAGAAACCACCAAAGGACAGAGAATGGCTTTCCAGACTTGGTAGGCCTGGGCCCTTGAGCATCCTTGAGCTGACAAATTCAGATGGGTATGGCTCTTAAGCCCTTAGAACTAGAAGTTTGTGGCTCCAGGTTGTAGAAGGCAGAGACTTACAGTTTTAGGTACCCCTCTGGGTTTACTGTTCTCAGTACTTGCCAAGGAGCGGCTCCTCCGTCAGTAGCAGCTGTAATAGCACTCAGCACTGGCCTATACCACAGTTCCCAAGGGTGCTAGAACCCTTGGCCCTGGCCCTCAACAGCAACTATAAAGTTCTCAAGCCTTGTGGGTCAAGCCCCTTGGAAGTTCTCTGGAGTCTTCCAGTAACTGGAGCCCCAAGTCTGTTTTAAAGCCCCCATAGTCTTCCAAACCTTCACCACCCCTTACGACCTCTGCTCCCTGCAGGACCCGCTCCCACTCCCACTCCCTGAGCTCTTCAGCTACCTTCTTGCTTTTCTTTCCACTGTCACAGCTGCTGCTACAACTGTCAACATCGCCATAGTCATGGCCACTGCCACCCACTTCTCATGTTAGCAATTCAGCCTGTCCTACCCGGGACGACGACCACAAGGAAGCAAGAAAAGGTCACTTAGAAGAGAGATGTCTCTTACTGGAACTAATAATACAACACAAGCGGACAGAACCCAGAAGATGCCCTTGCCGACTCAAAAGATACACAGGGAACAGCCTCATTGGGTTGCCGCACTCAGAAGGGGTATGGCATGTAAATGTGGAATTGTACTTAGCACCAATAACAACACGCTTTCCCACTTCCCCCAGAGCCATCACAATCCTTCATAAGAATTAGTCTCTGTCAACCACAAGCTTTTTGCTGGGTCACTGAGCCAGGACTCTTCCTCACTCAGTCTACCTGTTGAAGGTAGACTGCAGCTGCAGTCGAGGACTGGGCTTTCCAGAGCAGCTTCATGCTTGCTCATCTGGAAATCCCTGAGGACTGGAGCAGCCAGAGTGATGTTTGCCAGGGCTGGCATACTGGAGCAGTTGTAACTCCCGTGGCTGCCAGCCATGGTTATGGGTGTTGCTTGTAGCAGGAGCAGTGGTTTTTTTTTTTCAAGGTGTCCATACAGTATTCAAAGCCACCAGGTTGCCACAGAACAACCCAGTCAGTCACCTGCTTAGCTGGCAGCTCCCTGCTCAAGATAACAGAGCATAAAGGGAGCGTCGGTCAACTGTCAACCAAGGAGGGATAAATGACTGACTTCCCACAGTTTTGCTCATTCTTAAGGGGGAAAAAAAATAAAGCTCACTCACAATAAAGACCTAGGAAATGCATGTTCTTTTCAGGATAGCAGTGCTGAGCACACAGCTATAAATGCTTAGGGAGAGCTGGGCCCTGTTGATCTGCTTACTCCAAGGCCTTCCATCTCCCTCCTTGGGACTCCTGCTCACCGCCCACGAGCATGCTGACCCAGCTTCTAGCCAGTTCTGGTGTGAGCCCTCCTGGGGGTCTTACTTATGGTAGCTACATACACGAGGCACTCCACTCATGCTCTGGTGAATGGCTGCTGTTGCTTTTCATTTCCCGATCCAGTCTCCACAGCAGAGAGAGCTTAACCCAGAAGGGGAGCAAATACAGATGGCTGCCCACAACACCAAGACGGAAGGATGCCAGGCTACGCAGAAAAGAGCAGCAGTCCACTGTGGTCCAGCTCTACACTGTACATTGATGTTTTTGTTGATGTGACTGTGTTGCTTTTTAAGAAATCAGTGAAGTAGCCATCAGCTTATAGGTATAGTTTACTTGGAAGAGCCTTGTTTGTTGAGCACTTATCAGCAACAGGCACAAGAATGCAGAAGGTCTCATTGGCTTTCGTTGCAGACAAAAAACAAGAATCCTAGAGTTTAGGTATATGCCCGAGATCCAGAGGCTTAAAAGTGGGCAAGACTTCTGCCCTGGCTGACTTTAAAAGCTCTCATTTCTAAAAATCCTTAACCAACTTACCTGCAGGGGAAGAAGACATTCCCACCCGAGGCTTTGCCAACTGGCTGGTTGTGCTGGTTAGGTTGTTCTGTCAACTTGACAGAAGCTAGGGTCATTTGGGAAGAGGGGGGCTCAACTGAGAAAATACCTCCAGTACACTGCCCTGTTACAGAGTCTGTGGGGCCTTTTCTTGAGTAGCGGATTGATGAGGGAGGGTCTAGCCCACTGTGAGCGTTGTCATTCCTAGAAAGGAGGCCTTGGGTTATATGAGAAAGAAGTCTGTGCAAGCCAGACAGCAGATGTCTTTAGTCATGACTGCCGCTGCTGTGATGAAGTATAAGAACTGAAGGCGAGTTGGGGAAGAAACGGCTTATTCCTCTTACACGTCCACATTGTAGTCCATCACTGAAGGAAGTCTGGACCGGAACTCAAACAGGAAAAGAATCTTGAGGCAGAATCTGATGCGGGGGCCATGGATGGGTGCTGCTTACTGGCTTGCTCCTCATGGCTTGCTCAGCCTGCTTTCTTATAAATCCCAGGACCTCCTGCCCAAGAATAGCACCACCTACTATGGGCTGGGCACCACCTACTATGGGCTGGGCCCTCCCCCATCAATCACTAATTAAGAAAATGCCCCACAGCTGGCTCTTACATTGGCACTTTCTCAGTTGAAATTCCCTCCTTTCAAATGACTCTAGCTTGTATTAAGATAACATAAAACTAGCCAGGACAGTTCATCCCCTTGCCAATTTATGCACAAACATATCACTTTTAAGCCTTAACCTTTCCTTTCTTGTTCTTCCCCAAGATCACACATTAAAGTTAACAACACAATATAAAACATTTTACAAACTTAAAAAGTCCCACAGTCTCTACAAATTCAAACACTTTAAAATTCGGTCTATTTAAAAAAAAACAAAAACCAAAGTCTCTTTTAAACCTAAAATCTACTTCAAAATTCAGTCCCTCAATTGGGGACCCCTGTAAAATGGAAAATAAGTTAAGTAAGTACTTTCTTGCTTCAAGAGGGAAGAACCAGCACGCTGTCACAACCTGAAAAAAAGGAAAACCAAACTGCAAAAGTATAAATAACTAAATGTCCAGTGATCCACTCACGATCTTCTGGACTCTTCCAAGGGGCTTGGGTCACTGCTCCAGCTCTGCCCTCTGCAGTGCACACAGCTTGTGTTCCAGGACTCTGACAGGGCCCCACTACACCATGGCTGCTCTTCTTGGTGGTCGTTCTTGGTGGATGTTGGCATGGGACCAACATCTCCAAAATGCTGGGGTCTTTGCTGCAACTAGGCTCTGCTTTCTCTTGAGCTCTCTTCACGGCGCCCAGCCTCACCTTCTCTCCATGGCTTCTTTAATTCTGAAATTTCAGCTGCTGTTGAGGCTGCACCTTCTCCAATGGCCTCTCTCAGCACCAAACCTCAGTGGCTCTTCATGACCCCTTCATACCTTCAAAACCAGTCCCTCCCACCTGGGTGACTCCTACACATTCCCAACTTTGGCAGCTCTGCCAGCTGACTCTGAGGAAGCACTTCCCAGACAATTTCACCTCAATGATGCTGCTCTCTTCTTAATTACCACTAATTTCTTCACTCAGGACCAGCATCCATGGTCCCAGGAAGATAAAGGTTCTGGCCTCTTGTTGACCATAGCTGATTCTTCAGCTCCAGCTGACCACACACCACAAAGAGTCTTCACACAAAAGTCCAGGTAGAGTGTTAGCTTTCCTCTGAAACTTCACAAGCTAGGCCACTGTCATTTCAATGGTCTCAACATTCTTCTCTTCCAAGCTACTACAGAACTACTCGCCAAGCTTTTTGCACTGAATGGCTTTTCCAATCCCCAAATTCCAAAGTCCTTCCACAACCCTCCCCAAAACAATATGATCAGGTTTGTCACAGCAATACCCAATGCTCCTTGTGTCAATTTCTGTCTTAGATAGGGTTTCTCTTGCTGTGATAAGATACCATGACTAAAAGCAAGTTGGAGAGGAAAGGATTTATGTGGCTTACACTTCCACGTTGTAGTCCATCATTGAAGGAACTCAAACAGGGCAGGAACCTGGAGGCAGGAGCTGATGCAGAGGCCATGGAAGGATACTGCTTACTGGCTTGCTCCTCATGGCTTGCTCAGCCTGCTTTCTTATAGCACCTGGGACCACCCACCAGCCCAGGGAATGGCACCACCCGAGGTGGCCTGTGTCCTCACCCACTGATCACTAACTGAGAAAATGCCCTACATCTAGATCCTATGTTAGCATTTCCTCAGCTAGAGTTCTCTTCTTTCAGATGACTCTAGCTTGTGTCAAATTTTATGTCAAGTTGACATCAAACTTGCCATGACAGCAGGCTAACAAAAAGTGTCCCTCCAGGGCCTCTACTTCTGTTCCTGCCTCTAGATTCCTATTTGAGTTCCTATCCTGACTTCTCTCTATGATGGACTGTGATGTGGAAATGTAGGCCAAATTAAACACCCCTCCTCCGTTTCTTTTGGTCATGGTCTTTATTATAACATTAGAAAGCAAACTAGGACAGTAGTTTACAAGTAAATTTAAACAGCCTGGTGAGAAAAAGTTGCCCATGGACTGCTCAAAAGGTCATCTAGCCACATTGTCACCTTCCTGCCCACAAAAGACAGTCTCTCCTAAGAGCTATGCAAAGGTTAATATATAGTCATCATGTGCAAGGCCTGAGCATCAGGTGAGGTGCTCACTATAACTTAAATAGGCAAAAGCCGCTGCCAAAGAGGCTGTATCATGTCCTAGTTTACAAGGTTTGTTTTTTTTTTTTTTACCCTAAAGCTGGTTATCGTTGTATGTGGCAATAAAGTTTATTCTCTTTTAGGCTAGTAATTTTTTCTGGTTTATCTAAAAGTGGATTATACTATTTCCAAAACCAAGTATCATATAATTTAAATTTCATTTCTGGGCTAAGCATAAGGAACTGTCCATTGTTACCCAATTCGACTACAACGAGAAAGGATTACTTGGGATGGAGCAGGACAACCCAGGGAGAGGAGGTTTCTTAACTCTTCCCTGAGAGTAGCAACCATTTCTGGAGTCTCCACTGTGATCTAGAAATCCTAGCCCCTGGGATGACTAACGGGGAGCCCGTTCTTGTGTTTTGGAATCCTTACCATAAAGGTGAGGTGGCAAAGCTAACCCACGTGAAAATCTCAACAAGCAGAAAATGAAGCACATGAGGACGAGGCTAGTTTGGAAATATCACACCCAGCTAAGTAAGACTCTACGCAGGCGAGTGTCATGGGCAAAAGCAAACGCCGAAGGAGCGGGAGCTATTTTGTTGGGTTCTATTTATTTTTTTAAAGGGGAAAAAATTGAAATGAATGTGGCAAGAATGTCAACATTGTTGATTCTCTGTCCTGTCTTTGTGAATACTTCTTACTACATAGTTCACCATGTTCTTGGGCCTGCAGGATAGCACATCGGGTCCATGATCTTATCACCAAACCCGATGACCTGAGTGCCATCCCTGGGATCCGTGTTATAAAAAGAGAGAACTGACTTCAAAAGTTGTTCTCTGACCTCTACACCATGGTATGCGTGCGTGTGCGCACTCGTACACACACACACACACACACACACACACACACACACACACTAACACTACCCTTCAGCCATAGGCAAGCCTTCATAGTGTAAAATGCTGCAGGGCTGACCTTTATTTTAAGATCCTGTTAGTGATCATGAGGTTAATCCTGAACAGCTCATTTTTAAATTAAAAATTTACATTACATATGCTATATGTAGGTACGTGTGCGCGCACATGTGTGCTTACACATGATATTAGAAGTCAACACTTGGAGTCTTCCTCTACTGCCTTCTACTTTATTTTTTGAGACAGAGTTTCTCACTGAATCCGAAGCTCACTGGCTGGCCAGCAGGCCCCAGGAATCTCTGTCCCTGTCGCCTCAATACCAGGATTATAGGTGTTTGCCACCAAACCCTACTTTTTCACATGGTGGGGGGGTGGGGTCTAAGGATCAGATCCAAGACTTTTTACTTGTGCTGACTAAGCTATCTCCCCAGCCTCCTCTCCTACACACACACACACACACACACACACACACACACACACACACACAGCAAACACCACAGGAAGAATTATCTCAGTTAATATATTGAAGACTTAGGCAATCAATATTTAGTGGCTTCCAGCACTGATAGGCTTACAGCGCTCCTTAACTGCCCATAGTTTCTCAGACACATGCCTCACAAAATACTTTGGATCCTGATCTCCTGGCTATGAAAGACAGATCCACCGAGGCTCAGCTCAGCTCCCTACTTTTGTGGTGGTTGCTGATGACATATGCCAACCTCAGCTAGGACTCTGGTACATGACCTTCAGATATGAAATTAGATCCTCTGCTCCCAAAATGATTCCATAGTCATTTAAGGACTGGGGATCTGCCTAGGTTGCCCAAGGTGGCTACCAAGGAAACTTTGTGTGTGTTGGGGGGGGGGGGTCACATCTCAGAGAATTTAACACGGGAGAAGTAGCCCACTAAAGTTTAATTACCTCCACTAACAATACTCTCCAGAAACTGTAAAGCACTATCTTATTTAAAATTTACTAGTGGATCTGAAAAAACCTGTGTGTTGTCTCCTTTTCTGTTTCCAACTCCACACGAAGTGAGCTTTGCCCTTTGCCACACTTCCCACTGCCATGACATTCTGCTGAGTGAATCCCTTAGAAAGGACACCACCATTGAGGGGCGAAGGAGACACAAACCCCCGTCCTTAACCCAGAACCTGTCTGCAGTTGATAGCCACTTGCAGATGGAGAAAGACTTATTTCCCTAACAGGTCTCACTGGGTATTCAAACCACTCTTAGGGGCAGGGGGCAGATGGTCAGAGCAAAATGGACTCAATGACATCTTTGGGGGGTCCTTGTCTAATTTTGTCAGGGCATTTAAAAAAATTTTTAATTAATTAATTAATTAATTTAATATCTTACAGGTCCTTTGTATGTGTATATATATATATGTGTGTGTGTATATGTATATATGTGTGTGTGTGTGTATGTATATATGTGTGTGTGTGTGTGTGTGTGTGTGTGTGTGTGTGTGTGTGTTATGGCTTGCAGTCCTGTGGTATAATGGTATTCCTGTGCATGCAAATGTGCCTCTGAATCTGTGTGTCTCTAGCTCTTCTCCTTTGGCTTTTTCTTTTGTTCTTTCTTCCAACTCTGATTTGTTTGTTTTGTTTTATCTCATTTTATTTTGTTGCATTGTTATCCTTTAGGTGTCTGTTTATTGTCTAACAAGAGACAGAAAGCAGGTGGATCCAAGTGTAAGGGGAGGTAGGGAGGACCTGGAAGGGGAAAATATACACATCAGAATAAAGTGTTTGAAAAAAATCTATTTTCAATAAGGGAAAAATAGAAAGAACGAGAGGAGAGGAGGGGAGGGGAAGGGAATGGAAGAGAGGCAGAAGGCCCCAGAGAAAGCAGTGTTTGGGTCAGCTGGACCTGGGCTCCAGAAGTTTCCAGAAACCAAGAGGCAGATCAGCTGAGTGCACTGTGGTTCAGGGAGTCCTCCAAAGGTCTTGTTCCACACAAGACCTCCAAGCTCTTCATATAGCACCACAGGTAGAGAGAGGGCCAAGCTCTTCACATGGCATTATGGGTAGAGAGAGAGCCAAGCTCTTCACATGGCATTATGGGTAGAGAGAGGGCTCCTCTTTTTTCCAACTGGTTGTGGTTCCTCAAACCTGGAATCTAGGCATTTGGGAGACTAAAGCAGAAAGATTTCGAGGTTAAAATCTTGTCTCAAAAAACAATTAATTAATTGATTGATTGATTCCCATTTTAATTAAATAATTTGAAATGATCCATTTCTCTCTCACCAAGCCCAGCTTGTAAAATAAAAGCTATACCCATCTTCAGTTAATAGTTATCAAATGCCACGCATGGCACATCAGAGCTGACTGAGCATATGTGCCTTTTATGCATTCATTTATTTTTATTACAGGGTGTGACATATATTATATTATGTCATATTATATTATATTATATTATATCATTCTATACTCATCACACAGCCATAAGGCTGGATGCCAAGGTTCAGTAGCTGACCTAATTGTGGAATTCCAAGGAGAGCAATGTTTCTCAACCTGTGGGTCACGACCCCCTTGATGGTTGAATAATCTTTTCACAGCGGTGGCCTAAGACCATCAGAAAACACAGAGATTTACACTACGATCCATAACAATAGCAAAATGACAGTTATGAAGTAGTAATAAAATAATTTTATGTTTGGGGGGGGGTCACCACAACATGAGGAACTGTATTAAAAGGTCGCGGCATTGGAAAGGTTGAGAACCACTGCTCTAGAGGGAGATGGACACCAAGACAATAAATAAACTGCTAACAGAAGCGTGTGCCAGAGGGTGAAAGGCATAATGGGTAGCAGTAACTGGTAGAAGGAGAGACATAGGGCTTGGAGTGTGGCCTTCCTTTCAAGACAAGAGTAGGAGAACTCTCTTGGTGAGCAGGGACTTCTGGGAAAGAGTGCCCAGCAAGGATGGGCAGCAGAGACCTGAAGCATATGGGCACGGGGAAGCCAGGCGCAGGATGGCAGCTGGCGAAGCCTCAGTTCATGGAAGTGATGCCACCTGTCTCCCTTGAAGCTTCGTCCTCCAGGGAGGTGGCCCAATTTCAGAAAAGCCCCAGTGTTTCTGGGGAATTAATAGTATAATCGAAACGCTCCTCTCTGTGGCTGCCCTCCCTCTCATGACACGAGTCCTGAGTGACTCGTGGTTTTCTCTCAAAGCGCACGGTAACTTTACGAGAAAAACGTGGGGCGGGGTGGAGAGTGAGGGGCGGTGCTTATTTTGTAGTGGTTGATCTGACCATCGGGCTGGACCCCCAACTCTCCCACTCTCAAATAGGGAAGGAGGAGATTGGTAAGCTGGTGGCGGAGCGGAGCATAGGCTCTGAATGGACAGGGAATGGTTTCTTGAGTCCCTCCTAGGAACAGCTGAGCCAGGGAAAGTCTCAAGCCCTGTAGCTCCGCAGAAGCCTTGGAAGGGTGCAAGATCCACAGTGCACAGGCACAGAGAAAAGAAAGGGGTGCCTGGGTGTCAGCCAGCCAAGGATGGGTTCAGAGGAAGAACACACAGAGCGTGCTCCAGGCTGGGCTCCGGGACCAGTACTACAGGCACCTCAGCATCGCAGTGAATTGAGGCTGCCCCCAGGCCGGGCCGGCACTGTTATTCTTAGCATTTGACTGAGACTCTGAGCTTATACCTCATTCCCTCCTGGCCCAGCCTGCTTCCAGGTGGCACATGCACAGGGGACTCTTGGACCACCTAATACTGCCACAACCTCTCCAACTGGGCATACCCCCACATCATGGGAGCCCCTGGGCAGGTCCTGAGAGATGGGCTGGAGGAAGTACCTCTTGCCCAAACCTTGCAGGCTGGGGGGCTTTACACGGGGGCCTCTGTGTTGTAGATTGGGTCCTCAATGTCCCACAGAGACCCACTCTTTGAAGGCTTGGTCACCAGCCTGGGGTGCTGTGGAGATGTGGTAGAATCCTTAAGGGGTGGCTCTTAGTCACTGCTCTGTTGTGGCTGGCTTAGAGTTTCAGAGAATCAGTCCACTACCATCATGGCAGGAGGAAGCATGGTGGTGGACATGGGGCTGAGAGCTACATCCCAATCAGATGTACCTGGACCTGGGCTGAGCCTTGGAAACCTCAAAGCCTATCCCTCAGTGACAGACCTCCCCCAACAAGGCCCCTCCTAACCTTTCCTAAACAGATTACCCACCGGGGACTAATCGGACTAATCGTGCAAATACTTGAGCCTATGTCATTCAAATATATGAGCCCCCGTCGTTCAAACCACCACGGGTGGGGTCTAGAGGAAGTTAGTAATCAGGGGATATGCTGGGCTCCAACCATTCCTCTCTCTATTGCTCCTTGGTTATCATGAGATGAGCAGCCTCATCCCTGACCAAGTTCCCACCATGACTTATAACCTCACCCCAGATCAAAGCAACAACATAAGCAGCTGTACACTGAACCTCCAAATCCTCAAGTCCAGACAAAGCTTCCCTTCTGCAAACTGGCGCTCTCTGGAGCACTGTCCCCATGGCCGCAGAGCAGCACACTTCCATCTGTGCACAAGGATGAAATAGAGAAGACCATCTATTGAACGGTGTGGGATAAATAGTATATCCTCCCTTTGGAGTTAGAGCCTGGCTCTTGACTCTTCAATATTTAGGGTAATAAATATTACTTAATAATATTACTATAACAGCAATAATAAGCCCTTCTCCTACTGAGGAGGAGGGTCCCCAGGATCATCGTTAGGGTTAAGAACAAAGTGGGGACTTTTTTTTTTTTTTAGGTGAGAGGTAAATGAACTTAATAAAGGGGAGAAGCAGGCTGGAGAGATGGCTCAGCAGTTAAGAGCACCGACTGCTCTTCCGAAGGTCAGGAGTTCAAATCCCAGCAACCACATGATGGCCCACAACCATCTGTAATGAGATCTAATGCTGCTTCTGGGGGTGTGTACTTACATATAATAAATAAATAAATCTTTTTTAAAAATAAAAAATAAAGGGGAGAAGCTAAACCCCATACAAGGCTAACTTTCCCTCAAAGAAAGTGGTTCAAAAAGGACTGGAGAGAGATAGGGAGGAAAGAAGAGATGGGATACAAGGGTACACAGGGGATCACTGTGTCCCTGAAGGACACTAGGGAAGGATAGGAACTCCAATGCAGGGCTCACTCAGCACAGGCCCAATGCAGAAAGTAAGGTCTCAACTCACTTTGCTCCCGGCTCCCTCCCCTTTAGCCTTGCTCACAGCCCTCAGCAGGTGCACAGAAGCAGCTAGCTTGGAGCCAAGCCGTAAAGCTATCCTGCCAACAGCATAGCCCCTGCCCTGGGGCAGACCACGGTCTGCTCCTCTCTCCTTTCTAGGATACCCCACCCTCCATGTGCTACACTCTGGGTAGATAGACCCACCTGCCACCGCCCCAGCCTCTCGTGCTGCTGCATCTGCTTCTTTGGGGAACAGAACAGCGAGCTTTGTCCCTGGGGCGGGTTGGGGTGCCGCTCCGTGATGACAGACAGCCTCAGAAGGCATGCGAAGGTGGCACAGAGGCAGGCTGTCCTTTACCTTGACCCAATTTCGGAGCCTCAAGTCTCAGGGGTGCCCCAGTCACATTGTGCAGCCTAGATTCGTACCCTGGAGGCACCAAGAAAAGGAGGCTGGGCTGTATATAGGAATCCTCTACACTTGCGCAATAAGAAGAGACGTCAGGTCCATCCAGGGTACAAACAAGAAAGCCACAGCACGGTGCTGCACACAGCATCAGAGTGCAGCAAGCATGGGTGCTTAGGAATTCAGGGAACAAAGGGACACTGTGGGCCAGGAATGGAAGGAGTGGGAGGACTCAGATGGCCAGGCATTCAGTTAGGGGCAGGACAGGACGCTTCGGCGCAGGATGGCCAGAAGCACGAGTTAGGGCAGAGGTCACACACGTGAAAGACTCTCGACTGAGAAGAGATACTGGGCTTCAGGGTAGACTTGCAGAACACGCTGACCATTAGGAGGTAGATTGCCATATGGCTCTGTAAGGTGGGAAACAAAGCCAAAGGAGTTCAGTCTCCAACAAACCTGCAGCCTGGTGCCAGTGGAGCCTACATGGCTCTCAGGAACTAAGGCGCCTTCCCCATCTGTGGGGGAACACCATGCGCTGACAGAACCAGCTTTCAGCCAGGAGAGCCTCCTTCCATGAGGTATGAGCCTTTCCACGAACAGCCCTGATCCAATAGCTGATCACATGGAGCCACAAAGACCTAACTTCTCACCCCAAACCTGGACAATTCTCAAGGGACACCTCCATGTTCAGCCGGGGCTGCCTCTGTTTCTCCCTCTTTCTCCTTCCGTCGGTCTTGATCCCTAAAGCTGCCTTCATAGACTCCCTGCACTCTCATGTCTGGTCCAGAGCCTGCTTTGCAAGGAGCCCAGCCCCATCAACACCTTCACACACAAATAGACCAAGATGAATACATCCCTAAGTGTCTTCTTAAATGCGTGATGTTGTCAAAGAAAGAAGTGTACGATAAGTCTGAAGCCAGAGCTACCCGGGGTAGGGGGGAGGACTCAGCCAATCCCGGGGATTTGTGCTACCCACTCAAGAGCCCAAAATGGCCTACCTAAGGTGAAGGGTCACTCTAGAAACTTCTGCCTAAAGCCAAAAACCCTACTCAAAAGGGTAGGAACAGGGTTGGGAGAAGCAGGATGTGTAAAACACACAGAACAAGATGGTGGGAACTAACCCTTAGTTGTCAGTAATCACAACAAATACAAATGTGTTATGCTATCTAAGGAAAAGCCAAACATGACAGTGGATATATAAATTGTGAATGTACTATGTTGCAATGGGAATAAAATAAAAGGCATGCAAATGTTGAAGTGTGTGTATGTGTGTGTGTGTGTGTGTGTGTGTGTGTATGTGTGTGTGTGTGTTGGGGATCAGCACCATAAACATCCCCTTCTCTCACTACACACTTTGAGCCAATACAATTTTTTTTAAAAATTCATTGAGTTGTATATACTTTGAGACTGGTTCACTTTGTATGTGGTGTTATCATTTACTTGCAAGGCTTTTATAATTTTTTTATTAAAAGGTTTTCCAAAAAGGTAAAAGAAGCTGGGCATGGTAGCGCACGCCTTTACTCCCAGGACTCAGGAGGCAGAGGCAGGCAGATCTCTGTGAGTTCAAAGCCAGCCTGGTCTACATAGTGAGCTCCAGGACAGCCTGGGATATGTAGGGAGACCCTGTCAAAAGAGAAAATGAAAGAAAGAAAGAAAGAAAGAAAGAAAGAAAGAAAGAAAGAAAGAAAGAAAGAAAGAAGGAGAAAGAGAAAGAGGGGGGAGGGAGGAGGAGGGAGGGAGGGAGAGAGAGAGAAAGAGAAAAAGAAAGAAAGTGAGAGGGGGAAGGAAGGAAGCAAGGAAGACACACAAGAAAGAAAACATGGGAAATTTTAAACATTTCTAAATTTATAGGTGAAAAAATACCAGTGGTAGGTGCTATGTCTTTAAACACAAGCACATTACCATCTAAGGTATATGGACTACTACTTGGTAGCTGGTAACCGGAAGTCAGTGTGGCCATCAGCCCTCTGCTGAAGAGGTGTTGCTGAAGCAGTGCTCTCCTCCCTTACCGGCTGACATAGACAGTACGAAACAGACTATCACAGAGGCAAGCATCCATCATAGGACATTAGAAAAATGCGTGACAGAGGACAACCAGAGCAAAAGCACAAATGAAACAGTGATGCACAAGAGAAGACCCACCCAGGAAAATCCCATCATGACAAAGATTACCAAAACCATATAAAAAGCAGATGGAAAGATGGCTCAGCAGCTAAGAGAACACACTGCTCTTCAGAGGGCCCAGTTCCCAGCACCCACACCAGCTCTAATGCTCGAACTCCCAAGAATCCAAAGAACTCTGCTGGCCCCCTTGGACTCACATGCACACACACCCATACACATAATGATGAATAAAACTGAGGGGCTGGACAGATGGCTCAGCTGCTAAGAGGACCTTGGGTAACTTCTCAGCATCCACACAGTGGCTCACAATCATCTGTAACTCCAGTTTCCAGTATCTGATACCTCGTCTGGCCTCTATGGGCATCAGGCATGCACATAGTATACATTCACACATGCATCCAAAACACTCATATAACATGTGAAATTTTAAATAAATATTTAAAGTATATATAAATAAATAAGTAAACAAATGCTAAATTTTAAGGGATTTTTTAAGGAAGACAAAAATGCAGATATAACAAAGATATAATCGAGATTCATACACTTCATGTCATTAAATTTTTTAATTTCTAGAAAGATCTTAACCAACGTTTAAAGGGATAGAAAACCTAAGTAGTCTCAACTCACTAAAGGAAATAATTAATAAAGTATTTCCAAGAGAAAAAAAAAAAAAACCTTGGTCATGAATAGCTGTAGAGGCTAGCACCACTTAACCTTAACAGGGTAGTCTCAAAAACTTGCACAAACAGCAAGTTTGGGTTTTTGTAATTGACTTATTTTCTGTAGGGGTGTTTTACATATGTGTGTGTCTGGACACCACGTGTGCACCTAGTGTCTGCAGAGGCCAGAAGCAAGCTTCAGATTCCTGAGGACTGGAGTTACGAATGCAGACCACCATGAAGATCCTGGGAATTGAACCCAAGCCCTCTGGAAGAACAGCTGATGCTCACAACACTGAGCCATCTCTTCAGCCCACGAAGAACAGTTTCAAAAGGATGATTCTGAATTCATCCCCACAAGATTTTTTTTTTAAGGCAAAGACAGTATGGGAAAGATACTGCATGCCAAGATCATCCTAACTAAAAATAATAGTCAACAAAATCTCACATTGCATAACACATGAAAAGCTAGGCTTGCATCTAAAACTATGCACTGAGCATCTTTTAGTATAATCTTTTGGGGAACACTTTTATGACTGGGTGTTTTCATATGGCTTGAGCTTGCTTCAAACCCAAAATCTTTTTGTCTTAGCTTCCTGAGTGCTGAGATCACAGGTGTCCAGTACTGAGGCCAGTTCTATGAATGTGATTTACCGCATTAAAGGGTAAGAAATGCATAATATCTTTGAAAACACAACTGTGTAACATAGTTGATGAGTGCATGAAACTTTTTCAACTGCTTGAAGATGTCTACCAAAAATACTTAAAAGCTTAAGCCAACAGTCCCAGCGACGAGGCGCTCTTGATGGTCTTTTTTATGGTCTTTTTATAATCAGGATGTACGATGTCGTACACAAACATTAACTCAACTTTGCTTAAAACCTCAGTGTGAGAGCAGAGGCCACAAAACCACTTGGAAGAAGGTGGGTGTGTCAGCCTTTGTGGTCATGTTGTAGGTGATGATCTATAAACCTATAAACGAATCTATAAACTAACAGTGAATGAGCAGCAACCAACAGCAGTAACAAAGTGATGGCTTGGACCTCATGCAAACTTTAAATTCCGTGCTTCAAACAACACCAGAAAGCAAGTGAGAAGATGAGGCTGGTATACAGCTGAGTGCTTGCTGACTAGCCTGACATGGCTCTGGTCCTGATTTGGTCCACAGGGCCACAGGGGTTTTATTTTCAAAATAGAGGAGGGACAAGGGAGGTGGCCCAGCTATCATCTACTGCTTTTGTCAAAATCCAGGTTTTGTTCCCAGCGCCCACATGGTGGCTTATAACTCTCTGTACCTCCAGATCCAGGAGAGCTGGTCCCTCTTCTGAGCTTTGTGGGTATCACATGCATGTGGTGCACATGAGGTAAACTCATACACATAACATAAAGATAAGTAAGTGAATCTTGGGGCTGGAGAGATGGCTCAGCAGTTAAGAGCACTGACTGCTCTTCCAGAGGACTTACATTGATTACCAGCTGTTCACAACCATTTATAATTCCAATTTCAGGATCTGACTCCTTGTTCTGGTCTCTGAGGACACTAGGTACACATCCGGTGCACAGGCATACATGTAGGCAAAACGCCCATGTACATGACAATAAATGAATTAATAAAATTTTGAAATGTAATAAATAAAATAGAAAATATAATTCATAGAATAAGAAAAATGCTTTGTCAATAATACATGGTAAGTAACTTACATTTGGAATACAGAAATTACAATTTAATTTTTTTAAAGCAAATACCCCAGTTTTAAAATAGATGAAAAACCTGAATAGACATCTTCCCAAAGAAGAGATTCACACAGCCAACAAGTATATAAAAATGTGTTACACTCCACTGGTCATCTAGAAAAGGCAGAGTCAGGCCCCAGTGAGATATTGTTTTGAAACCATGAAGATGGCTGTGATCAAAAAGAATGGTCGGATGAGCTTGCCACAGATGAGAAGCCAGGAGCCTCACACACTGCTGGGAGTGGAATGGTACAGCAACTTTGGAAAACATCTGCAACTCTTTCTGGGGTACCATGGCTACCATAGGATCAGCAATTCCACTCACAGATCCAAACTCTAGAAAAATGAAAATACCCGCCCCAGGAAACCTGCACACAAACTAGTCATCACTCCGAAACCAGAAACAACATCAAGATCTGAGACTTGAAGAATGGACAAACAACTCTCCAAGCCCCTTGTCTCTCCCAGACTCAGATTCCAGAGGCTGTGCCTGCCTTTGTACTCCTGAATGAAGTCATTCATTCCCCAAGGAGCCCTTTGTGATCAACCCGCTGTCACTTGCCAATCTGTTTTCTCCTGTTCCATTCAGTGCTATCTATCACACAGATCAGAGAGGGGACAGGGATGAGGTTGGGGTATTTTTGGTTTTTTTTTTTTTTTTTTTTTTTGGTTGTTTCAAGACAGGGTTTCTCTGTGTAGCCCTGGCTGTCCTGGAACTCACTCTGTAGACCAGGCTGGCCTCGAACTCAGAAATCCACCTGCCTCTGCCTCCCAAGTGCTGGGATTAAAGGTGTATATCACCACTGTTTCCAGTGTAATTTTTTATGAAATAGAAAAATGGGTGTTGATTATTTTTCCTGTGCTGGAGAGTGAATCCAGGGCCTCCTGAATGCTGAGCAGTACACCATTGACATTAGTTACATCCCCAGCCCTAGAAAGTTCTTCTAAAGATTTTGTTCATTATTTTTATTTTATGTGTATGAGCATTTGGCCCCATGTGTGGAAAACGTTTGTGCGTTGCCCACAGCGGCCAGAAGAGTGAGGTGGACCCTCCAGAACTGGAACTACAGATGGCTGTGAGCCATCACATTGGTGCTGGGAACCAAACCCAGATGCCTGTAAACCGCTGTTGAGGCCATCTCTCCGGCTCCCCTACAAAGTTGTGTTTTAATGCAACTGGGTAGAAAATATCAGAGCACATTTCTCATAGCAAAGCCAAATATTACTTCACAAAGTGTTTGTTATCACCAAGATTTTGTTTCTTCACTGCACATGACAATCATAAAGTTCAGAACACACTGATTTGAGGCAGGTGCTTCCCTCACCGCCAGCCTGGTTCTTCCCCATGTGTCATTTCAGAGTGTCTTTACAATGAGTTTGCTGGCTCGCTCCAGACAGACTGCCTTCCACAACCAAGCAAATACAGGCTCAAACTCATGCTTCTCCATTCCCCAACACGCTCCTCACACACAGTCCAACTTTGTCCTCGCTCTGTGCCCGTCTCACCTGGCTGAGCAATGCAGCTCCAGTCCAGCTTTCTGTGGATGGCTCTATCCACCCTGCTCTTCATTCCTTGCACATGCTGGGCTTCTGAGCCTCCCTCCCACCCCGACCTGGACCTAAAGATCACTGCCCTTTCTTTAAGACCTCTTCAGACGTCCTCTGTAAGCCAAACGAACCCTTTCCTAAAGCAGCTCCCTCCTAGCCTTCGGGCCCCTAGTCTGTGCCTCCATGTGTGCCCCCTGTCTTCCTTGAAGCCCACCATCTCCCTTTCTCTGTACATGTGACCCACAGAATGTCCCAGTGGTGCTCCAAATGGAATGAGTACAACAACTACTTAGAGTGTAGAGCATACTCAGTGTACAGCAAGTTCTCGGTGTATAGTAAGTACTCAGGGCATAACAAGTACTCAGTGTCTAACAAGTACTCAGTATATAGAGAATACTCAGTGTATAGACAGTACCCAGTGTATAAATAGTACTCAGTATACAGCAAGTACTCAGTATATAGGACATACTTAGTGTACAGTAAGTCTGAAGCAGACATGGGAAGCCAAACACATCACAGCTTCACTCCTTCTTACTCCTTTCCTCCTAAGCCACAGTGTGTGGGCTTCTGCTGCAGAGAGATGGTGCCCACTAGGCCACCACACCCTTTGTTTCCTAACGAGGTACGTCCCTATGATTTTAGTGGCTTATGATGGTCCTTGTCAAAAGTGCCCATTGCACATCCCTGGGAAAGCCAAATGGTAGATAGATAGATAGATAGATAGATAGATAGATAGATAGATAGATACATAGATAGATAGATAGATAGATACATAGATACATAGATACATAGATACATAGATACATAGATACATAGATACATAGATACATAGATACATAGATTAGACAGACAGACAGATACATGGATAGATGAATGCACATCAACTCATATTGCCTGCTCCCTGCCGTAGCAACTTCTCCTAGCACCACTAGACAAGCTTACCATCCTTGTGCCTCTACCGTGGGCTTCAGAATCCCCTGAGCCACGCTCCCACTTCTGAGAGGCTGTAGGCAAACCCCCATTGTCTCTTCCTCCCTGAACCTTCCTGTACAATACCCAGATAGCCTTCCTTTCCAAGTGCCTCTATCAAGTGACTACCCTACTCATGGACCACGTGTGGCTCCCCATGACCTACGAGCCAACCTCACTCTGTCCTCAACCTTTGGGGCACTTCAGTGAAGCCACTAAGCACTGCTGTATGATACGTCCCTGCCCCCCCCCTTTACACCATGGGATCCATCCTTTCATTATATCCCTTCCAATGACTATACTTAAGTATAAAGCCATGCATGTATTTTCTCTCTCTCTCTCTCTCGCTCTCTCTCATACACACACACACACACACACACACACACACACACACACACACACACAC
>JADRCD010229582.1:0-11349 GCA_019843815.1 Montemys delectorum | reverse complement strand
TAAGAAGAAGAAGAAGAAGAAGAAGAAGAAGAAGAAGAAGAAGAAGAAGAAGAAGAAGAAGAAGAAGAAGAAGAAGAAGAAGAATTTCTCTTTTCCTTCTGTCTGCTGCAAATGGCCACGAATATGTAGGTTTGGGGGACAGCACAGCTTTGGGCATACACATGTATTTATGGTCAGCTCTGCTGCTTGGCATTCCAAGCTGCTGCCCACGTTCAGGAGTGCGTGCACACACACACACACAGAGACACACAGACACACGTCTCCATAACTGCACCAGGACAGGCAACGCAGCTGGCGCTGTCCTCTGGCTGGCAGCAGAGGTGCCATAGGGCACACCACGGAGGCGTCCCTGCTAAGGGCAGACCTCAGGAAGGCTACCCACCGGACCCAGTGTATCCCAGCCCTCAGACTTTCTTACCTCTTGATGTAGCTCTTGCTGTACAGGATCTGCTGAAGCAAGGTCACCAAGGCAAAGGCGCAGATGAAGATGAAGAGCAAAGTTCGATTCCCCAACAAATCCCTGTTGGCGGAGGGGTCTGCGTAGCGCATCCTGGCGGCCCGGCGCCGCGGACGCACTATGCGGGGCGGAGCGGCAATCACGCGCGCTGTGCGGGGGCCCCAGGGGCCGTTGGGCGAACTGCGTGGTCAGGAGGGCAGAGGACTTGGCGGGCCAAAGTTTCCCGCGGGCGCAGTGGCGGCCGCGGCAGCACAAGGACAGGGCCGGCCGCGTGGAGATGAGCTGAGCCCCAGGCCTGCCCTCTGGTGCTGCGGCTTCTGGGCGCCGGTGTCCCGCAGCCGCCGATCTGCCGGTGGAGGGGCGACGGCAGGTGCGGGACTGGACCGCCCTCCCGCCGAGGTGACGACCAATGGGGATCCGGGCCGGCGAGGCTGGGCCGAGACTCAGCCCCACGCGCCGCCCACTCTGGGCTGGCTCGGGATTCGGGGCTCCGGGCGCGTGGGGCTGACCGGGGGACAGCGCGTCTGGTCCCCGCGCCCGCAGCCCGGGAGTGCGAAGGTTGGCCTTCGATGCTGCGGAGGCGAGGTGGGCGACGCGACCTCAGGACGCGCGGGGGGGGGGGGGGCTGTGGGGGGGGGGGGGGGAGCAGCGTAAAGGACCGGGGTGGAATCGTGGGGTTCGGAGGAGCGCAGACAGACCGCAGAGGCAACCTCGTCGAGACGAGCATTTGCATGCGGTGCGCAGGTCACTGAGTCACCGCGGCAGCCGCGTCCTCGTGCGCTGCTGGAGAATCCTCCGTGAAAGCGGAGCAAGGTCAGCCGGGCAGCCCTTCAAGGACGGCGCGCGCGGCCCCTGCATGCTAATGGACTGAGGGGCTGTCCCAGGGGCCTTGACTCCCAACTCCGGCTGAGCAGAAATTTGGGGTCCTGCCGTCCCGTTCCCCACCCCACCGCGCAACGCCCCAGCCTCTACCCTCTCACCATCCCAACATCTGCAGCTCGCGGCCTTTTGTCAATAACCCTGTTGTCACCCAGACACTGGGACTTTGTCTCATCCTTGGAACTATTCATAGACTGTAGGTCAACATCAGGTCGCCTTCGGGTACTATGGTTGCCCAAAGCTGTAAGAAGTCACTGGGTCCAGCAGTGAGCACTCTATGCTTCAGTGTAAGCTGGGGAAAACGTCCCCAGAGATGCAACGGGAAGCCAGCTGTGCTATCACAGAGATCCTTGCCTAAAGAATGCCACCCCTACCGGGTCAAGTGCGATCCACTACTGGGGCGCCCTTCCCAGGGTCTCCTAGAACACTCCAGAGGTTCCAGAGTCAGGGATGCTTCGTACTTCCAACTTGACAAAGCTTGAATCTTAGCAAGAAAAAGAATTTTTGTGGGAAATGCCCACACTCCAACCCCTTCAGCCTTGGCATTTAGCAATTTCTACAATTAGGGAGCCAGCAATAATTGCATTTTGTGGACATTCACGGGGCTGAAGTACTAAGTGCCATCTTTGAAGAGTCTGTGAAGCCAGTGTGCCTATGAGCAGGCTTTTTAGTCAGTTAGTGGGATAATCCGGAGACACTGGCATTTGTCACATAGGCTAACAAACGTTCACCTCTTATCTTCTAAGACAGTGGTAAAGGCCAAAGGGCAAGCTGCTTAGAGGGCTTTACCTAGCAACAAGTGCTTGAACTTGAGAGGTTCTGCACTCGATGGGAATGGGAGCCTGTCTGCACACTGGTTCAGTGTACCCCTCTCTATTTCTTCAATTCCTGGGGGGGGGGGGGTTGTTTGTTTGTTTGTTTTCTTTTCGCCACAGGGTCTTGCTCTGTAGCTCAGGCTGGCCTCCAACCTGTGATTATCCTCCTGCCTCAGCCTCCGTGGTTAAAGGCATGTGCCACCGTACCATGCTCAGCTGTCTTCCAATTTTTTAACAGGGGTCCCTGCGTGCGGCTTTCCACTGCCTCCACGTCTTACATAGCAGGTCTCACACCCAAGTTCCAAGTTGATAGATGGGAATTCTCACCTAGTTAGTACCGACGACTGTCAAGCCGGCTCCATGTGCCTCCCTCGTGTGAGGTTAGAGGATGGACAGACCCAAGAATGAGCGTCTCAGTGACTCTGCAAGCTCCTTAGTCAGAGGAGGTCTCTACTCTAGAAACCAGAGCCCACTGACTGCTTCTAAATTGGAGGCAGTTAGTTAGAGAGCAGAAAGGGGAACAGAAAGAAGGGTTAAAAAGTTAATATTATTGGCCCACGGCTGGCCCTCTGTATGCATAACCAGGGCGAGGTGCACTCAAAAATGTCAGGTTGTGGGAGGAGGTGACTGGGGGGGGGGGCAGTGAGTAGGATGTGAAAGGAATAAGTAAAAAGTAAATTTTTTTAAAAATGTCAGGTGATAGATAAACATCTCCTCGGGCACATCCCTGGGATCAGTTTGGTGGGATGGAAACACTCATAGAATCGGGTTACACTTTAGTTCTAGGAAACTAAATTGGCTTTCCGATCTGTCACTGTTCAACCATATGGAGGAGTTTTAAAAAAACAGGGTGGCTAAGCCACGCTAACCCCTCCCTCTAGCACTGTCACCTTGTTTCCTTTATGGCTCAGAAAGAAGTCTTCATCACCTACTTGGATCGCCCCATGCTTCTTCATGGCCTCCGCACACCCAGAGGTTCTGAGGGTCACACTCTCTGGGCATCGGGTTTGCACTGCCCTGGCTTTTACCCACTAAGTCCCCTCCCAGAGCCTCCTCTGACTTCCAATACCAAACGAACGCATTTGCTGTTTGTGCACTTCCTGTAAATGTAAACGTGTCTGGTTCCCCTTGCTCACGGTCACTGTTTCTGGCAGGGGGG
This sequence comes from Montemys delectorum, assembly GCA_019843815.1. Taxonomy (NCBI): domain Eukaryota; kingdom Metazoa; phylum Chordata; class Mammalia; order Rodentia; family Muridae; genus Montemys; species Montemys delectorum. The sequence continues at coordinate 8,039 of JADRCD010229582.1, read as the reverse complement.
GGAGCTCACGCTCTGGCACACGCACCTCACCCCAGTCACTCACTCAGCTCGAGTGTCAGCACAGGCACTGCTGTGCATAGGGGTTTCCGTACGTGATCGGCCTGAAATCAGCCGGCTCTCTCAGATCAGTAAGTTGTTCTCTATGGCCCTGATCACCGGTCCTTGAAGAGAACTGGGCTCTGCCTTGGAGGTGATTTGAATCATTAAAGGGATTGATTCAAGAGAGCGCTTTCTTGCCAATGGCTTTGAAGGTAGAGGGAAGCTCTTGGCAAAGGACTCGGATGTCCTCTCAGAGCAGAGATCGGCTCCTGGCCAAGAGCCAACAACTACACATAAAGAATGAATTCTTGAAACAACCTCAAGAAGCTTCAAAGATGGTCCTGAGCTCCAGCTGCCCTGACCTTGATTTCAGTCTTTGAGACTCATAAGAGAGAGAGAGAGAGACTCCATGAGGCTCGAGAGATGGCTCAGTGGTTAAGAACACTGGCTGCTCTTCCAGAGGACATGGGTTCAATTCCCAGCACCCACATGGCAGCCCACAACTGTAACTCCAATTCCAGGGGATCCAACACTCCCACTCAGATATGCCTGCAGTCAAAACACCAATGCTCATAAAAATAAATCATTTTTAAGAAGCATAAAATTAAAAAAGAGAGAAAGAGACCCCAGCTACACAGCTTGAAGCTATATGTGTGCTCCTCATGATACTAAATGTGTAGTCCTTTCACAACAAAACAAAACCAGTATAGTGTAAAGTTAGAGTTTGTGCAATCTTTCTGATGTGTAGTGCTGTAGCATACCTTTTTGCTTTTTTGCTTTTAGGACCTCAATAGGACCCAGTATGCCTGTTAGGCAAGCATTATACTACCATACCACTACATGGCCAGCGCTATCATTTTTACTGTTGATGGACATCTGGCAGCTGCTACCATGATCCATTCCAAGCCTTCTCTTTGATGGAGGCATGCATGCGTGTCAATTGGGCATCTGCATTTGGAAGAGAAATTGTTCGCTCGGACAGTGTATGTATGTTAAGCTTTAGTGACTACTGCCAAATGGTTTTCCAAAAGGGCCATCTTTTTAGATAGACACTTGTTTTGTCTTGCCATCACCAACTGAGATGACACAAGCATCAGCCTTCTAACACGACAGGGAAAGGAAGGGCACTGGGGTTACTGAGAGACAGCGGCAGCTCCGAGGTCCTCACTCTCTGTTACTTGCATGGATCTGCAGGAAATAAGAGTGGTGCAGGTGATGGGCATAGTTGGGACTTTGTGACAACATGTAAGCAGTGGGTCTCCATCACTTGATACTCTGCGAAAAGCCAGAAATAATCTGGTTCATGTCTGCTGACACTGCTCCTCAAGGCCAATGGCATTTGAAATCTGATTTCTTCAGATCAAATCAAAGAGTTATATTTAACCCACTAGACTTGTCTTGCAAGTCTAGTGGAATCAGAGACCTAAGGTCATGAAATGGACAAGTTTGAAATTATCGATGCTACTAAGCAGTATGGAGATGAATGATACCCTAGGCCAACACAGCTCTGGCCATAGACCTGCAGCAAAGAGTTGGAAGGACTTAACAAACAAAAGAGTAAACACGTGGCCAAGTGATCGCAATGCCAGATTCAGCGAACACCATTTTATATTGTAATTGCCAGGAATGGGGACAGCTGCATCATTGTTTAAAACACACACTCATGCACAATTAAGCCAGGAACAAATGTCAACATTGGCACAATCTGCTAAATTACTGATAACTGATGGGAATTAGTCATGCCGTGAGCATTGTCTCCAGTATAAAATGGAACAGCTTGAAAGGAGGGAGGAGCTCAGCCGTTTCTGTGGGCTTCGATATTTCATGAGGCCCAACCACAGCCTGCCAGATTATGTAAGCGACATTCCACGCATGTGCTCAAGGCATGTGTGATAAGTGTGTGCCGCTCATGTGCCTCTTTACATTTGTGTTAACGAGTTAGGCCTTTGAGGGCTGCTCTTGGCTTTGGGACAGTGTTTGTGACGAAAGCATCTGTTACCATGTGAACACAGATGCTCCAGTTACAGCCTCATAATCTACAGAGCTGGGCTAACAACCTAAGTTCACTGCAGGTGCTGGGTTTTACATCATCCATCCTGATATTTAATCACTTAGCGTTGTGTAGTGGAGCTATAATTTCTACCCCTTGTTCGTTGTCCCTATGAAGCATGTAAACATCATTTCAAATCCTGAACCTTTCTACTGTTCCACCCCCAACCCCAGAAGCTCCTCCTTCCCACCGTCCAGCGGTCAATCAACACAGAGTGCAGAAAGGTTCTGGCCCACCTCAAGTTTGCCACATTCCCGTGGCTGGCCAGGCACAGGCTCGCTGTGGGATAAGGTCATTTGGGTCCCGCTTAGGTGCCATGGGAGCTAGCCTGAATGCCAAACCTCCTTCACTCTTCCTAAAGACTGGGTCCTAGGAAGGGAAGGTGGCATTAGTTTGTGCCTTCACAGGAGATTAGCGTCCAGTGAGGAAGTCAGTGGACAGTGGGAGTGGCTGAGAGGAGTGGTGGGATGGACTGCGAAGAAGGCATTTGGAGGGAGTGGCCGGGGCCTGCATGGGATGGGAAAGGATGCTCAGTCAGGTGCAGACAATGGGCCTAGATACTCTAGGTGAGAGCACCGAGGTGAGCAGAGGCTACAGCAGGAGCTGTGGCATTGCTGGCTCCATGCATCTTAGAGACAAGGTTGGTGGGTGGGCCAGAGGCCGAGCCTTGGGAGCTGGGACTCCATCCACGGACTACTGCAAAACTGCATCTTAGCTAACCACGCTTCGCGCCGATGGAACCATGTGTGAGACACGGAAGGCTCTCAGCCTTCCAGTCCCTACAGGCATTGGGCCCCGCTCCCGGCATTCAGCCCCTCGCCCTATCGGCAGGCAGCACTGAGCAACCTAAGACTCCATCCTTGGCCTTCTTCCATGAAAGCAGGAGAAGAGGAATGAAATGCGATCACTGTTTTGTAAAAGCGGTCACCATATTAAGTGTCTAATCGTTCAATTCATTTGAGATTCATGGCAGTAGGTTGAGCACGGCTAGGAATGGACCTCCGAAGAATTATGCAGTTGCTAGAGCTTGTGTGTGCTGTGTGCTGTCCTTGCCTTCTGAGACTCTGTCCTCCAGGCTGCTGGTACAAGTCCATGCTCTTCTCTGCTTTTCCAGTCTCTCCTCTTGGGAGAGACTCTGAGAAGCTTCATCTAATGCCTTGATGGAGAGACGGAAGCTGGAGCATCATCTGAGAATGTAGTCAACACTGTATCCCATTGGAATTGTGTTCCCAGCGCTGTAGAGGAATATGCACACAACTGACATCCTAATCACGGCCTCAAACATTTTCAACTCAGTCTACTGAGGCTGGCTTTCCCATGGAACATAGACTTGATTTTCTAACAGAACTAACGGGAATGGGAATAGAATTTGTTGTTCAGAAAATTTCTTGCCTCTTACGAGCCAATACTCAAGACTGATGTGCTTTGCCTGAGAACCTGAGCAGAGGCCCCTGTCCGTGACATGTGTGGTCATCAGTTTGACAGTCCAGCTATGATATGAGTTTAGCCTGACTCATTCTCACAATCCAAACGGACAGTGAAAAATAACAGGAATCAGCAAGATCTCAGAAAGACCAGATGGTAAGTGCCATACATTTCATGAAACACGGTTTCTATAGGCAGTGTTCCACTAAGTGGCTATAATGTGGAATCATGGCCAACCCACAAATGGAACTGACCCAAGGGCTGTGCTGCTCACTTCACTCCACCGTGGGATATGCAGAACCTGTGCACAGTCCTAGCCTGGACAATACAAAAGGCCTTCCCTTGGTTTATACGTTGTCTCCACAAAGGCTTGATAAATCCTATGAACCTAGTATCCACTACCAACCCATCGGATTTATTTATCCTTGTGTTGAACCTGGAGCTCACGGTGTGACATTTATATGCATAAATGACCCTCTGACTGTGACCTACAGTCTCAAAACACTTGTCTCTGGTCACCATGAGTCAGAGAGCAAGTATTCATTTGGTTGTTTGATTTGACTCCACCTTCCTCCTTGGAGACAATAGATTCTTGGGTCCTGAAGACCAGTGTCAAGCAGCAGAGCAGGAGCCACAGAGAAATTAATTAGCACATTAGGTGTGGAATACACTTGTGATTCTGGGAAGTCAATTGAGGAGGTGCTGAAAGAGACTGAGAGACCTTCATATGTGTGGTTAGAATCATCAAGCTCACGGTGAGGTAATAAGCCAGGGCCATCTCCTTGGCTAGGGTGGAAGCAAATTCTTTGTTGACTGAATGCCTTGATGTTCAACTCCAAAGGCTGTGACAAGGCTGAAGGAAGTGGCTGGGGGTGCCCCAGAGCCTGGGATGCATGGAGAACTGTGGTGCAGGAATACATCGGCCAGGTGTCTACTGCTCTTCCCTGTCCCTGCCAGCTTCACATTCAAGCCCTCCGATCTCTGTCTGACTCTTCAGTGTTCTCAGGCCAGCCCGAACCGTGGCTGTTTTTCTCCCACCAACACCTTGCTCAAAATTACAACAGGGCTCAATGATTCTTTTCTTTGTAACCCTTGTAATGAGTAGAACATATGCTCCAAAGAGCACATCAGTCATGATCCACCCGTAGCTCTCTGTGAATAATCACAGCATGAACATGGCCGTGTGAGAAAAAACAATGGGGGAGAGAAAGTGCCAGCACCTGAGACCCCTCCTCGTCTTCCTTCAGGCTCAGGGGCCATATTGAACTCTTTCATCTCTGCCACTCTTCCAGCGCCTGATTTCTTCTGTGGTGCACCCTGGGCCACCTCAGGAAACACACAGTGGAAAGAGCATGCACTTTGGGGCCTACCTCCAAGTCTCTCTCGACTCTACCACTCATTAGTTTTGAAGATCTGATAAGATGGACCATCTCCCTAGTGGTCTCCCAGCAGAGTTCTGGGGAAGCGCTGTGCTGTCTGCTTCCCATGGGACAGGGAGTAAGGCTGGGGCTTCACGTGCAGCCGCTGAAGTTTCCCATTTGTGCTCTGAGGACCTCTAAATACCTGTGTGGGAAGTCACTGAGTTTGGTTATCTGTGATTCCCAAAAGGGAGGAATGACTAGTCTGGTCTCAAACTCTAGTCATGACAGATTGGAAGCTGGTTTGGGGCTCTGGTGCTGTTGAGTGTAACCCAGTGGTGATGAGACCACGGAAGGGATTTAGAATTAACCTACAGTCCCATGGATATCTGGATGCACATTTAGGCCAGAGTGCTGGTCCTTTTTAAGAGATTATCTTCATTAATATTTATCTCAGCCTTGCTAGGATGTTTCCTAAACAGACATATAAATGCCAGCTTTATGACACTTGCTAATAAAAACCATATCCTTTGGCTTGGTTGGGTTGCAGTGGTGCCTAATAATAGCTGCAGAGGCAGATGGGTGCTGAGCTGGCCATGCAGGGAATATGTGGGACACTCAGAGACAAGAGAATGTAGAGCAGCCAGAGCCAATGGCAGCATCAGCAGTGAGGGGAGGGGCCAGTCTGGCCTGGGGCCGAAAGCAGCATCTGTAGGCAGTGGAGGGCCAGAAACCACTCGGCCCCATTCTGGCTGCATCAGCCAGGGAAGAACATGCTGTTACATTTTAAACATACCGGGCAGCGACTACGGAACAGGGACACACAGGTGTATTTCGAGGGTTCAGACGAAAGCTCCTCGCCCCTTACAGAGGTGGCTGGATATTTGTTTAGACGGTCTCTGCTTGTGTTAGAAAGGCAAACCAACAATTTCTTAACTCAGGGCAGAGAGACCATAGGAATACATACAGAGCAGAAGGTCCCTGGCTCTCTTTATGGAAGGCTGGCTAAGGAAAAGGAGGTGCAGCCTGAGTCTGCTCGTCCACGAGACACCTCTCCAGCTGCCCTGGAATCTTCGAGGGAAGGGCTGAGTGTTCCCTGGGCTAATCCATTTAGTCATGATAATCTCATGAACATAGAGCTGTGACTATATCTGACACATGAAGACTCCAGGGTCACCTGTGGCCTAGGACTCAGTAACAACTACACAACCGAGGAAAGATAGCACCAAGGGGGAGCTCCTTCTGCCAGCTCCCACTCCTGTTCAGTCAATCCAGGGTCTTCCTCTCTCATCTCACCCCAGAGCTCAGACACATGGCCATCATGCTTTTGCTCACTTGCTGGCTGCACTAAGCATTGAAGTGGCATGGCTGGTCTCCTGTGTTGCGCCTGGCTAGAGGCAGACAACTCCACAGCTCTCTGACATTCCTGACCCAAGCCCTCATAACTCTTTTGCATGTAACGTGGCTGTCCATCCAGGCATCCCATGGCTTTCCTGCACTGTAGTTCAGGGAACTACAGTCTTGTCTCTTTCCCTCCCTGCCTCCAGCCTTGGACTTCCCTTTCATCCATCAAAGCTCCACCTCTGCTCGAGTGAGCAAAGGCGGGCTGTTCCCACATCAGCACAGAGCCGCCATGCGAGCAACAAAAAGGACCTGGGAGCTAAGACGGAACAGCTTCATTCTCATGAAAGCCCAGAGCCTTCTATAGAGGGAACTCAAGGCCCCAGGCAAGAAGGCACCCCTGTTCTCCATCAGCGCCACACCTTTCCCCAGGTGGGTGACTGAACAAAGAGTTTTTCCCTGAAGCAAGCTCAGCATCCCATCCCATCAGCTTGCCCCCCCTTGGGTGACAGGTCAGTCACCATGTCTAGTCCCCAGGCTTGCAGGAGTGTCATGCTGGAACACAGTCCTCCTCCAAGAAAGGAAAGCTACTCTGTGGAGAACGTCGGGACTTCCTGAGCTGAGCGGGTAGTGTCTGCTTTCTCACTGGATGTCCCCAGCATTCCTGGCTGTTGTGGAGACCCAGAGGCATACTGACTGAGTATGGACTGATTAGTAAGGAGAGAGGAGGGGAGAGGAGTGTGGCCATTTGAAGTCCACGCAGGCCTCTGTACAGTCTCTGGCACTGCCTACCAGGAGGCTGCCCAACCTTGGCCCCCAGGCCTCGCATTCTCTGTCCCCTTGGTTCCCACTGGATCTAATGAGGCTGTGGACCAGGGAACCACTAGGAGCCTTGTGCGAAAAGTCAGACTTGAAGGTTGCTATAAAAAGAAGCAGAAGTAACAAATGTGACTCTTCACTTGTCTTTTACTCCATTGCATTTAGCACACACATCTTCTAACAGCTACGCTCATGTTTGCAGTCACTTCCTCCAATGCACTTGATTAAAATAACCACTTCTCAGGATCAGCTTTGCATCCCCATGAGGAGGGTACCTGCTCCAGGACTGGGGCTGAGCACAAAGTGTCCAGCTTGGCTCATCATGCCCTGCCCACTCTGAAGCAGTCTGAGGTAACGCTGAGTGAGGAGATCTGGGGATCCCACCTGGGGGATACTGGACCCTCCTGGGGACAAGCTGAGCTATGAGTACAAGAGAAAATGCATGGAGAGACCCCCTGGCCAGAGATAGCACCTACATTCTGTTGGACAAGTTGTCAGCACGCTGTGTGGTGCGGGCAAGTTGCTTTCCCTCCCTGAGCCTCAGATCCCTTATCTGTAGAGTATTTGAGGGTCTTTCCAGAGCTGGCTCCATGGCTAAGGCTCTTCCACATTCATGACTATCTTAAATCAGTTTCCTTTGCCTCCTCCCACAGCAGCTTTACATGGCCTGCCCTTGACTTAGCTGCCTATTGGCCTGATGTCTGTCTGGTCTTATCTAAGAACTCTGGGCTTCTTCCAGCCTCTAGGGCCGATACCTGCCCTGAAGTTTGTTCTCCACCTTGACCTCAAGCTCTCCTGAATGACAATCTCGTGCCGTTAAATCCTTCATTGTGGATCTGGAGAGATGAATCAGCATGGACGCTACTCTTGCAGAGAGCTCCAGTTCCGATGCCAGCGCCCGCTCTAGCACCTCAGAACTGCATTAACGACAAATGCAAGGGATCCACGAGCTCCTCTCGATTTCCCAGTCACTGCAGCTACATAAGCACACACACACACACACACAC
>JADRCD010229580.1:8840-57229 GCA_019843815.1 Montemys delectorum | reverse complement strand
GAGAGTCAATTTTTTAATTTACCTTTGCCCTTTCAGAGCAGGAAAGATGCCCAGCTTTGTGACCAGCTTGGTGTGGCGGAAATGTGCCTTTGGCATGCTAAAGAGCGAGCGAGCTCCTAGCACTTCCGTTGTGCTAATGCTGCAGATATTGTCCATGGAGGCCCGGCCCATGATTTATAGAGTATTAGAAACATGGAAACCACCACATCCTTCCTTTTTTTGATGACTAGTATATTTCTTAGTCTCAAGTTCCAAGTTCTATCTACCTAATTTTGTTTCGTGATTTTGAGTGTTCTCTTGTATGGCTGTGCTGGCTGCTCTTATATCAGCTTGACACACAAACTAGAGTTGTCTGAAAGGAAGGAACTTCAACTGAAAAGTGCCAGAATAAGATCCAGTTGTAAGGCATTTTCTTAATTAGTTATTAATGAGGGAGGACCAGCCCATTGTGGATGGTTCATTCTGGGCTGGAGGTCCTGGGTTCTATAAGAAAGCATGAGCAAGCCATGGGAAGCAAGCCAGTAGGCAGCACCCCTCCATGGTCTCTGCATCAGCTCCTGCCTCCATGATCCTCCACTGTTTGAGCTCCTGTCCTGACTTCCATCAATGATGAACAGTGCTGTGGAAGTGTGAGCCAAATAAACCCTTTGCTCCCCAACTTGCCTTTTGGTCATGGTGTTTCATTGCAGCAATAGAAACCCTCAGCTAAGACAAGGGTGCTGTATTTAAGCTTTCTGAGGGTACAGTGTCACCTCCTGTATTCACGAACTTATGCCAGAGAATGAAGGTGATGTCCAGAAGTACTTGCTTGGTTTGAAACACTCTACACCCTCACAGGATTGCTTCTCAGTCAGGTTATCTGTGGGCGTGGTCTGGGGTAAGCAGGAACGGGTTTGCTGTTCCAGGAGCCTGTGACATTCAGGGATGTGGCCGTGTCCTTCAGCCAGGATGAGTGGTTGCACTTGGACCCAGCTCAGAGAACCTTGTACCGAGAGGTGATGCTGGAGAACTACAGCAACCTGGCCTCGCTGGGTAAGGAGCTCGCTGGGGTTAAGAGTCTGACATGGAAGCATGGGATCCCTACCCACCGCCTGGGAGGACATGGGCAGGGTTTGTCTAGGTTGGACCTGTGGGTGAGCTCAGTCATGGCTGCTCTTTCCTTTGGCTATTCTGAGAAGTCTGAGTTGACAACCGCTACCTTCTCTTGTGTTTTCCCTGTTGCTATGCGTCTCCTGAGATCTCCCACCAAGAGGAACACTGAGCTAGAGCCCTGACCCAGATCCTGAGGCCTCTGGACATCCTCTAGGAGCCTAGTCTTAGGCTAATTTCTAAAGTTTCTCCTCCTGGGCATGGTACCCCTGCCTCAGGGTCTACCAGAGCTGGATCTCTGTGCCAGTATGGCCACTCATGTCTCCTTGTTCATGAACAGGGATTCCATTTTCCAAGCCTATGGTCATCTCTCAGTTAGAGCAAGCAGCAGACTTCCAGATGGTGGGAAGTGGAATGTTTCAAGGTGTATACCTCGGTAAGTGGCAGAATGAGTGGGACTTGAACATGGCACTTCCTACCTACCTGGGCACATTAAGGGGATTATGCTCAGAGGACACCAGCTAAGGGACCTCCTTTGATGTGCCAGCACATTGGGGTCGCTGGCAAGGACATGTCTCCTTTTTGTTTCTGATCATCTGGCCCACCCAGTTCAGAGGGAGAGGGGAATTGTCCAAGCATGGTTGTACTTTGTCAAATGCCTCCTGTCATTTGAAAACATGTGCTGCCATGTGATATGTGTTGAATGCTAATCATTCTTGATCCTTCGTCTCCTGTTCCTTCACAAGTCCTGCACTAACAACTCATTTTACTTCAGTGATTTGTGCATAGCCTTCATGACTGCGGTGCATCCCCTGTTCCGGCTTTCACATAAACACATTACTAATGACCTCAGAGTACCTAAAATGTGTTGGTGTCGCATTAAGGAAAATAAATCAGAGGACATCCACTTGCAGTCGTTTTATCAAGAACAAGCCCAGATTGAGTTCTCTACTTCTTTCTCCCCATGTCTTCCACTTCTTCCGTCTGTACTTTGTCTGTTGCATGAGTCTAAATCTATGCCTGCCTGAATGCTCTCTTATGAATTTGTCTGTCACTGTGCCTGTGTGTGTCCCTAACAAAGGACTTTGAAGCAGTAGGTAGTTAGTTAATCTCCCTGGCAGTGGGTGTACACACGATCCTTGCTACCCTCCTCGCACCACCACCACCCCCTGCCCGCCCGCCACAGCCTTCTATTTTAATATGTCTTGAACAGTGCAATAGCTGGGCATTTCCAAACCTCCCCATGTCTAACATACTTTCCCTTCTGATATTCCTGAATTATTACTTACTAAAACCTATTTTCTGTCCTGGCCCCCACAGAACCAGGCCTGTAGCCTTTGTAGGCCATGGCCCCCAACTCTTAGACCTTGGAAGTGTCTCTGTCTCTCTCTCCTATACTTCTAAGGCTAGGACCTTCTTGTCCCTGGCCATGGTGATTCTCTTACTCCTTGAGTTCCTTGCCTTGGAACCTCAAAGTCTTATCTGTCTCCCTTGCCCAGCCACTGGCTGCCAGCAACTTTATTTACAATTAGAACCAGCTGGGGGCAGGAACCGACAGCATCTCACTAGCAGACATGTGAATTTCCATGCAGTTTGAGAACTCAATTAACATAATATAAACTATAAACTAAATCCACAACAGAGCTTTAGCACTTCATTTATTGAACATCACAGAAATATGGGAAAAGAATGAGGGATATTTTACAGAAATCTTTAACAGAGTTTTACAAGGGATAACGCTTTACTAACTCCAACTGACCTAGATAACAGGCCAGTGCTGTCATGTGATATCCGAATGCTGCTTTCGACTTTGTGGCAGGTATTTATCTTATAAAGTTCTTCTTCAACCTATTTTTTTCCCTTTCTACAAGTGACTACCACATCATGCATTGTTCTCTGGGTCAGGGGCATGGAATTAGACTAAAATTATACATTAGCTTAGCTTTTAAAAGTTGGTTGCATGGAAAATCCAAGGCAAGTAAGGGCAGTTGTTACGTTGTTCTTGCAAAGGCAGGCTAAACAAACAGGCTGAGTCCATATGTAAGGTAGCCTAAAGTAATCTCTAGGTGTGTTAGTTAACTCTGGCTATGAGGTCCAACAGAAGTTCCAATCTTTTTTAATGTAAGAGGTTTTCATAATAATATATTACCATTCTGTTTTGGGCTTTTGACTGTAACTCAATATCCATTGTTAAGGACAACAAAAATATATGTATAGTAAATACATGACACGGTAAGGTGTGCCAAAATGGTGATAGTATAGAATTGAAGCAGGTTTGCAGATACCCATCAGGCCATTCTTTTTGTTCTTGTTTTGTTGTTGTTGTTGTTGTTGTTGTTGTTGTTGTTGTTGTTGTTTTTGAGACAGAGTTTCTCTGTATAGCTCTGGCTGTCCTGGAACTACTCACTCTGTAGACCAGGCTGGCCTCGAACTCAGAAATCTGCCTGTCTCTGCCTCCCAAGTGCTGGGATTAAAAGTGTGCACCACCACTGCCTGGCCATCAGGCCATTCTTGACTGTGACATTTGCAAGCCATAAACAGCAGATACATGGTTCCTGGTATATATGGCTGGGTTTGTTAGACTCTGGTTGCCATATCATAAATGCCCACTTCCTGTTCTGCTTTGGATTTTGTCTTTGTTTCTGATACCAGAGGATGATTCTCTTGGGCTCAGTTACTTACCCAGAATTCACTTTGTTCTAGCAGTAGCTGGGCATTCTGAGTCAGTTTCATCTTGGGTTGCCATTCATGAACTGTCTTTAGATTTTCCTTTGTTTCAATAAGGATAGTTTCTATCAATTTTTTTTCAGAGTTTCTATGTACAGTATGTGTATATGTTTAAGTTCTTTCTCCTGTCCATTGGACATAGGTTTTACAGTAGAATTCTGACATTAGATTTCTCTTTCCCTATCAATAGCAACCACACTTGGCTCCACTCTACTGTTTTTGAGCAATGAGTGTTGATAACATCCTCTGTCTGAGTCTATTTCTCAGTTTTTCTGTATCGGTAACTTCTTTTATAATCAAGAGGGTGAAAGCTCTTTTATAAAATGTATTCATCCCATTTGAATCATTGATTTCATTTCTTACAGTATGTTCTTACTTTCCTGGCTCTTATTTAGATTTTATCTTTTTTACATTAGTTTATTTATTTTGTGCAGGAAGGTGGCTGGAGGATGAGCCATAGCCTGAGTGTGGAACTCAGAGGGCAGCTTTCAGGAGCCAATGCTTTCCTTCCACCACTTGAGTCTAAGATTGAACTAAGTTGATGCGGGCAGCATGATCCCATCCAGCCATCCTGGGCACTAGATTTCATCTTCAACTTCATCTCCCTACCACTCAGTTAAAATATCGGTATAGTTACCTCCACTACACATTGCTTTGTTCTTATATGCTTTTCATAAGGCCATAGTTAATTACCTCTTTGGCAATTTGCTTACGTGGCTATTGAATGGAAAGTTTGTTCTTGCCTGTCTGTTCACTGTAATTGCCAGAGCACTGGCCTCTGCACGGTCTACTGAGGGAAGGCACATTGCAACGTTAGCACTGTGACAGGGGCCAGAGTGGCACTGTTGAGACTGACACTGTTTCACAGAGTTCTTGGGCCAAGGGCTCCTCCTCCTCCTCCCTTTCTCCTTCCCTTCCTTCTCTTCCTCCCTGAAGTTTTCTTCTAGGATTTATCTGAGTATACTGGCCCCTGGCCTGGGTGATGAAATTGAATAGTAACATAAGCTGTGCTCAGAAATACCTGAGGCTTTGTTGCTAAATCAAGGCTGGCACCCCTTCCTACTGTTAGAGCTGCCATCTGATGTCCTCAGCCCTCCTACACACACACACACACACACACACACACACACACACACACGCACACGCACACGCACACGCACACGCACATACACATGCACATAGACACATAGGCATACACACAGACACATACACATAGGCACACACATACAGAGACACACACATCCACACACATAGACGCACAGGCACACAGACACACACACACACACACACACACACACACACATACACACAACACACTCCTAAGATTTTGAGTTTGGATTTGCTAGCCATGTCATGGGATTTTACATCATTTTCCTTTATTTTATGTGCTAGACTTGCTTACATTTTGTTTGATTTACGATGGAAGAGCTTGTTTGAACCCATAGTTTCCAAAGAAGAAAAGAAGGAAGTCTTGAAAAAACAGAGAGTGGATGATTTTTTTTGGCTTCATATTGGGAAAAACATGTGTAAATGACGAACAATTAAAGGAGCAACCAGGCAATAAGAAAAGTCCTTTCAGAGAAATGCTGCTTTCTGTTAGAAAAGACTATATACAAGAGAGAGGCTTTCCAAGGATGGAACTTGTGAGAAATCCTGGTATAAAGCCTCCATTTCCTAGGAAACCTGGAGTTGCCTCCAGAGGAGGAAAGCCCCATTCCCAGCAGTACTCAGTTCTATTCAAACAACTGGGATTCAACACAGTGCACAAGTTTTATAAATGTAACATCTGTGGGAAAGTCTTTCTCCACAGTTCTTCTCTGAGCAAACATCAGAGGATTCACACTGGAGAGAAGCTCTACAAGTGTAACGAATGTCGGAAAGCTTTCAGCCAAAGCTTGTCCCTCACACAGCACCTGTGAGTCCATACTGGAGAAAAGCTGTATATCTGTAGTGAATGTGGGAAGGCCTTCAGCTTCACCACCTCTCTCGTTGAGCATCGGAGGATGCACACTGGAGAGAGACCCTATAAATGTAAGGAGTGTGGCAAGACCTTCAAAGGTAGCTCATCCTTTAACAGTCACCACCGGATCCACCCTGGAGAAAAGCCTTATAGGTGTAAGGAGTGTGGGAGAGCCTTTAGCCAGTGCTCATCTCTTATTCAGGATCATAGAATTCATACTGGGGAGAAACCATACAAATGTAACCAGTGTGGAAAAGCCTTTACATCAATATCACGGCTGAGCAGACACCTCCGCATCCATACCGGAGAGAAGCCCTTCCACTGTAATGCGTGTGACAAAGTGTTCAGTTACCACTCAGCCTTGATTATACATCAGAGAATTCACACTGGAGAGAAACCATATGCATGCAAGGAATGTGGGAAAGCGTTCGGCCAGAGCGAGGCACTGACCCACCATCAAAGAATCCACACTGGAGAAAAGCCATACAAGTGCGACGAATGCAGAAAGGCCTTTTCCTGGACCTCACGGCTTAACATCCACCACAGAGTCCACACGGGAGAGAAAACCTTATCACTGTAAAGAATGTGGGAAAACTTTCAGTTCCCACTCCGCAGTCAATACTCATGGAAAACTCCACACTGGTGAGAAACCTTCTCAATGCAGTGACTGTGAAAAAGCCTTCAACCAGAGCTCAGCCCTTATTCAGCATCAGAGAATTCACACCGGAGAGAAACCATTTAACTGTAAAGTTTGTGGGAAAGCCTTCAGACAGAGTTCGTCACTAATGACACACACGAGGATTCAAGCATGCGAGAAAGCGTTCAGTCAAAGCTCATCTCTTGCCAACCACCAGAAGACACATTACTGAGAAAAACCATATAAGTAAAATGCATGTGACAAATCTGCCTTCAGACATTCATTCCAAACTCACTGTAACAGAACTCATCCGGAGAGTGAGGAGTGGTAGTTAGTCAGGAGTGAGCATGAAGTTAGATTTCAGCAAACATCAGGCATTTGTGATGCAGTCTAAACTTGTGAGTGTTTGGAAAACTTATGTAGAATGTTTTCCACATGTTTTGAAGTTTTACTGATGGTGAACTTGACACTAAGATTGAAGGATTAATATTTTCTTTGTAGCCATGCAGCCACCACCATTTTTTTTTTTTAACATCACTGGGGACTTGCTGATTTAGGTAAAAGTGCATACTTCAGACCAGTCTAAGATCTGTGTTGGACAATGCCTTTGAGTATGAATGCAAAATAGCTGAATTAGAAAAAATGAGAAGAGAAGTCTACATAGGTAACTCACAGCTGCCTCATGGTCACTAAAGTTTGCTTTTTAATGCTATGGAAACATGTTCTTGTTTACTGTTAACATTTTTGGTTCATTTTTCCTTTCTCTATTGCTGGATTGTCTTGGGCCTGCCAGCAGCATGAAGACTTGCAGTATAATTTAAAGCTTAGGCCTTTTGCTGGGGCAGTCTTCTGCATGCAGTTTAAACTTAACCCAATTGTACTAGCCTGAGACCAGCCATGAGGCCAGTTCTTTACCTCCATCTCTCTCCAGTCTCTATTCTTTTCTGTGTCCACTTCTGAATCTCTCCTTCTTGCCTCCCCTGTGTTACTCTCTCTGACCAGAAGTTCTGCCCCCATGCTTCATGAACCAGCTATTGGCCATTAGATCTTTATCACAACCAATCTCTGAGGTTGTTTTAGGTAAACTAAGAAGGACAAAATTTACAATGTAGAAAATCCAGTGATGGCATAAAAAATGACAATACCAAAATCCTGTTGGCACTCCGTTGTCTGCCAGTACAGAATTAACAATTAAAAATACAGAGTCGCACCTTAATACAATTTGAGGAAGTTCAGCCCAGCAATTTCACTAAGCTGAGAAGAAAATCACCCTGAGTATGTAGGTGTATTATTCTTTGTATTGTCTTCCACAATTTACCACCTCTGGTTCAGACCTGAAGGTACTCTTAAGGCACAAAATGCATGGTTTCTCCACTTCTTTTTCTCAGAGAGCACCTTTGCTGTATTAAATTGTGAGGTAAAGGTTCTGTTTACACACACACACACACACACACACACACACACACACACACAGTTCATTAGAAATGAGTAATTATGTCACAGTGTAGCACTGTGCTCCTAGCAGCAGTTGTGCACTGTTACACACACACACACACACACACACACACACACAGAGTTCATTAGAAATGAGTAATTATGTCACAGTGTAGCACTGTGCTCCCAGCAGCAGTTGTGCACTGTTTATATAAAGTTCTAGAGTCAGCTTCATAAACCTATGGAATTTCTAGAGCTTCCTGAGTCTTGTGAGCCTCCTTTTTCCTGTTGCCATTCAAGGTAAGCTCAAAGCATATAACACCACCCTTTCTATTCTCTTCTGCAACATTCCCTCTGCCTTAGAGTAATATAGACATCTGATTGTTTTCTTCCATTTATGGCACAGCAACAGTCAGTATTCTTAGTACGGTGACAAGCTGTGACCCACAACAACTACCTCCCACTGGGGAGGGGTGTTTCCCAGGTCAGGAGAAATTGCAATCCCATGGTTAAAACAGTTTACTACGTAGTGAGAATTTTGGTTTCTTTTAAAACATAGAAATATTTTGGGAATATGTTTTTTATTTTAATCCCAGGCATGTGATATGGGGCTGCTTCAGATTGTCCTCAGCAGCACACTATGATTTGCCTCATGCTCTGGCAGGGTGCATGATTTTGCCAGCTGCAAATAGTTTCTTCAAGTGTATGATGGTTGGAATTTTGGGGGCTCTTAAGAGGCCCTGAGAGGGGTGTGGGCAGCTCATGCCTTTCCTGGTGTTTGCTGTTGCTGGTTTCTGGTTGGAGATAATCCTGACTATGAAGATCAAAATTGCCCCAAGGAACTGAAGGCCTCTAATCAGCAGGAAGAAATTTAATGATATCGACACCTCTCTTTCTCCTTTAGCCTTTCCTCTCCTACTTGGTGTTGGGGCTTTGGAAGAGATAAGGGTGGAGAAGGTGGGGGGAAAAAAGAACCCACAAAGTAGCCAAAAGTCAGATTTTAGTACTACTCTTGCAAAAGACCCTGGTTCAATTCCCAGCACCCATGTTGGGTGATTCCTAACTTCCTGTAACTTCAGCTCCAGGGAATCTAAGGCTTTGGCTTTCATGGGCATCTAAACTCATATGAGCATGCACACATTTAAAAAAAAAAAGTGTTATCCCACAACCAGTGTTAATAACTGTGGTACTCTGTTCCCATAATCACAAGTATTTTGAAAGTATGTAATACCTATTAAACAAAATAATAGCACTAATTTCTCCCCTTGGTGCCTAGGATTTCCCTAGCCACAGGTTTTGCCCTGGAAAATATAAGTTTTCTTCTGTGGAACAGGCTTTAAATGAAAATAGAAAATCCTAGCTTACCCATGCTATGTTCATAGCTGAACAAGAATATTGGCATCGGCTCTACTCCAGGAGCCTGCACAATGCTTTTGAGCACTTAGACAATGAGCTAGCATGAAGATACCTTCCAGCTCAGGCCAAGCCTGATTCCTCCATGCTACATGTCCTGCAACTAAAGTATGTGATGTCTCCAGCAACAGGGACTTTCATTTAGCTCTGGAAACAAAAAACAACAAAACCAGGAACAATTGCTTTTGTAGGCTATGAGGTCATAGGGGCCTCTATGGCCGTGATACTGAGAGAGGCAACACATATCTGAAACTGGGATTTTTTCACTCAACAGACCATGGCTTCTGAGAGAGCCTCAGTTCAGCCATGAGGGGCTATTTCAACACTTTCACTGCTGAGTTTTTGTTGTTCTTCAGGCTTATTTCCCAGATCAGAAAGATAATTGATACAGTTGAGGTTATGTATTTCTTTTAAACAAAGAACAAAACAACAACAAAAAACTCTAGAGGTTAGGATAGGCAGGATCTCTGAAGGTCCATTACCGTCCCAACCAAATGGCAATTGATCTTAGCATTCAGCAGCTAGCTGGATTAAAGAAAAAAATCAAAAGGCATTCAATTACTTTTATTTTTTAATCCTCCTGCTTTCTGAAGCCATCCTGGGCTGCACATCAAGGCCCATGTCATATAGTTTTCTGTATATTTTACACCATAAAATAAATTACCATGGTTAGTGATGTGGGCTAGAGTTCTCCTAGAGTTTTGTTTTGTTTTGCTTTTTTTGGTTTTAGTCTCTCTATATAGTTCTGACTGTCCTGCAATACGTAGTCAGTCAAGCTGGCCTGGTACCTATGGCTACCTCGCTCCTAAACCCTAAATTCCGGTTTTGTCCTGTCACATCACTTTACCCTCCTAGCAAACAAATCTGAGGACTGACTGAGAGAGCCGGGACAGGTTTGTTGGGTTTGCTGGGTTTGCTGTGCACCACAACCAGACTCAGCTTTCAGAACTCGCCTGACCCCGGTGCCTTCTGGGAGGTGTAGTCAGAAAGGACCTGAGGCATGCCGGGAGTAGTAGTTCTCTGGGGCTTCTCGCGGTGGCGGGGCTGCTCGTGGCGTTTTGGGGGGCTCCTGGCCGAGGTGATCCTGACTGTGCCAGGAGAGCGCGTCTGGGACCTACTTCCTCGAGACTGCTCGTGCTGAGAGTGGCGGGCGCGAGTGCCGGCGTCCGTGAGTGGGGTGAAAGGGGCGGGCGGGGCGTAGCGGGCGGTGGGCTTCCCGGCGGGCCCGGCGCGGCCTGGCGACTGCTCTGCGGCCTCTTGCTCCGGGACCCTCCTGCAGGCTCGGCCCGCCACGAAGCGTGGCTGGGCCCAAACTGCGGAGCCGGATCCCTGTGTATCTTCTGTAGCATCTTAGCGATGCAGATCTTAAAATCCACAGCCGATACCTACCAGTCTAGTCTAACTTAATGAATTAGCGCATCTAATACCAAGTTACACAGGCCCCTTGGTCCGTCATTGTGCCTATGGTTGCAGATGAAGAAACAGTGTGGCCCGAGCATTCGTTGAGTCTTGATCGGAGCCTTGGCCTGGAAGCAGAATTTCCTTCCCATCTGCGCTGCTTGCTATGTCTTGTCACTTTGGGCAGGCTGTTAACTCCTTGGCTGTCCACCTCAGCCACGTCGACAGCACAGCCCCACCTCTGCCGCACAGAGGACTGGTTCCAAGAATTCTCAAACAGCCAACACTCAAGTTCTTGAAGTAGACAGACGCGCATTTGCAGAGAGCTTGGACATATTATCCTTTGTACTTTAAATCAGTCATATCTTTTGACATTGCCACGATTTTTGTACAAGGTGCTCACAGGCGTGTAGGTGGGTGTGGAGGGATCAGTGTAAGAAAGTAAAAGTGTGATTAATATATAGAGGGATATAGTTTTGATAGGTTGGCTTGGACAGTGTTCTTATCATTTGGTACCACTATGGGTGGGTTTTAAAACTTAATTTATTTTTATGTGTGTATGTTTGTGTCTGTATGTGTCTGTGCCCATGAGCACACAGTACCTAAAGAGGCCAAAGAGGATGTTGGATTCCCTGGAATTACACGTAGCTGCGGATAGCACTACATGGGTGATGATAATCAGATTTCTCTGTAAACAAGGGAAGAGCTTTGAATTACGAAGCCACCTCTCCAGACCCCCTTTGTGGGTGGCTTTACCTTCCTGGCTCCAAGCTTTCCCTTTGTACCAGAATTCCTTACTACACCTTTTTTTTCCAGGCATACTTGGTCAGCACTCTGCTCTCCTTTGGCAGGAAAACTAAGAAGGGAAATGGCTGTGGATTTGCTGGCTGCCCGAGGGACCGTAAGTGAAGCTTGTCTTTGCATAAATTGCTTTCTGACTCAGATGTGGATGTGTTTCTGTTTTTTGCCCCAATCACTTTTCTCCCTTACAAAATTAGCATTTAACAGGGGTATGCAAACTCCAATTTGAAGCTGACCTGCAAGGAAAAGATACAAAAGCCTCCCTCCACACACTTATCAAAGGATCCTGCCAGGGCCAGAACAGATAGCCTATAACCACCATCTCATAAAACCTCCCAGCTGCTTTCTTTTTTAAATGGGGAATCCTTCAGATTGAGTGTCTACCTGATTCTGTTAGCCAAAAAGAGAGGTACAAGGGTCTCCCTACCATTGGATCTCTCTTCTGGCTCAATCCCAGAATTCTCTCTTCTCCCTCAGTCCCACTTCCTAATTTCTGCCTAAGACAGAGGCCGTTAGATTTATTATCAACAGGTACCATATCCATACAGGTATAAGACATGATTTAAAATATCTTCTGTGGCCTTCAGTTGCCAGGGAAATTTGATCCTTTATTTTGGGTTCTTAATTTCATTAGTAAAAGAATCTAGACATGTACTGAGAAGGAAGCTTAAAGAAAATGCTATTAGACTTTGAGAAAAATAACAGGGCAGGCAAGCGGTGAGTCTTGGCAGATACCAGGAAGAGGGAGATAGGGCCCAAGAAAGGCAGGTTCAGCAGTGGAGGTCAGCAAGCTGCATGATAGGCAAACTGTAGATGTTAGGTCTGGTTCTCCCTCCCAGCCCCATGCTCTCAGAAATAAGACTGAGACTCAAAATATATTTATAAATACCTTGGCCATATAGCTAGGCTCTGCTCTGACTGGATCATAACTAAAATAACCCAATTCATTTAACCTACTTTCTGCCACCTGGCTGGTTACCTGTGCTCAGGTACCATGTGTCTGTCTCCTCACATCTTCCCAAGTGGATCTCTTGCCTGACATTATCCCAGAATTCTCTCTCCTCCCGGATGTCACACTTGCTATTTCCTGCCTAAGCCATAGGCCATCAGATTTATTATTGACAGGTACTACATCTATACAGATGTAAGATATTCTCTCTACCACAAACAGTTGTGTAGTGGGGGAGGTAGCTTCAGAGAATGGGTAAGAAATGCCAAGGAAAGCATATTTATGATTTTGGCCAAAAAGAAAAAAGAAAATACAAAGAAAAGTTACAGTTTATGGAATAACTCTGAAAATTAGGCAAGCTCAAAGGTGGAACATGATGGAAATCTACAAGGCACTGCCCAAAGGCTTCTAGGAAGGCTGAGTGCATTATTTCATTAAGGGATAGTTAGTCCTCCCTGACTTTAGCATGTCTTCAAGTGAATCCGATTTGGGGGGTGAGAAGGTGGATAGAGGCAAACTGGCCAGGTGATTCATAGGCCCAGCTTGATTACCTCTCTAATATTTTTGAAAAATTATTATTTTTATTTTATGTGTATGGATGTTTTGCCTGCATGTTTGTCTCTGCACCATGTATGCCAGTTGTCCATGGAGGCCAGAAAAGTTTGCCATATTCCCCTGGAACTAGAGTTATATATGGTTGTGAGACAGTTTAGGTGCTGGGAATTGAAACTGGATCCTGTGAAAGAGCAGCCAGCCAGTGCACTTTACCACTGAAGCATCTCCCCAGCTCCTGGATTAACTTTTAAAGGAAGGAAGGGCACAGTAGCTTGTAAAGTTCAGGTTAGCTTAGACTTGTCAAGTCTCCATCCAGGGCTAGAGGTAGAGCATGCATTCTCTTCACCAGGAAAAGGAACTCTATTAGTGAGTCTTAGTAAAGCCAGAGTATTTCCCCCTTTTTCATTGGGTAGTTAAGTCCTGAGGAGTGGCAGAACTGATGTTTACCTTTGTAGTGTCACCAGAGAAATGGGAGGTGGAGCCTAAAGCCAGCCAAGCAGGATGGTTCATCCTCAGTGGTCTCTTGTGCCAGGAACAGTTTGTGAACCCCAAAAGACCACAAGGAGCAGTTTCCGATGTAATAGCATTAGGGTCTCTTTATTACAAGCTTGGGCTGGGCAGTGGTGGCGCACACCTTTAGTCCCAGCACTTGGGAGGCAGAGGCAGGTGGATTTCTGAGTTTGAGGCCAGCCTGGTCTACAGAGTGAGTTCCAGGACAGCCAGGGCTACAAAGAGAAACCCTGTCTTAGAAAAACCAAAAAAAAAAAAAAAAAAAAAAAACCAAAAAAACAAAAAAACCAAGCTTGGTCTTGGGCTCTCCTCAGGATAAGGTTTTATAGGAAATAGAAGTAAGTGAGGGAGGCTTTATCCTGGCAAGTATATAACAGAATGTCTATTGTAAGCCAACAGGTGGGTGCTCTGAAGCAAGACTGTATACAATCATGAACAGTCTGAAAGAACATCTGAAACAGTCAGGTTAATCTTTGATTAACTGTTGCTAGGAAGTAGCTAGGGAGTAACTGGCCAAGGACAAGCCTTTGGGTCCTTCCTGGGATGTGCGTACAGCTTGAGTTCTGCTGTAGTTATTTTTTTTTTTTTAAGATGGAGGCTGGTCCCAAAATGGAGTAGGTTTGGCCTCTCACTCTAACGCTGTTAATCCTTTTAACTCTGTCAGGGCTTAGCCTGTTTCTCCCATAAGGTCAGTGCTACAGTAGTGACAAACACCAGCAGAATACAGTGCCAAGCAGTTCCAGCCCTGGCCTGGGCTACCCTTTGTCCAAAGTTGTGATACTTTACCTGAGCTTTCTCATCCCAAGGTAGACAGACAGTCTTTGTTTTAGGCAAGGGAAGTTATGGAAGAGTTTGTAATTGTAGTGTAGCTATTTCCTTCTGAACTGTAAGCCACAAATAAACTCTTTCTTCTAGAAGTTGCCTTGGTCATGGTGTCTTATCACAGCACAGAGAAGTAAGACACCACTTCAGGGGGTTACAGAAGGGCGATACTGATAGCACATTATATGAAGAGTATGTGAGGTAAGAGGTAATACTGCTATCCTGGAAAAGGGCAGGTTGCTGCATCTTCCAATCAAAAGTGCATGGCAGCTTTGACCCAACAGTTCAGTCTATCTCAAGTGCTTCTCAGCATCCCTAATGCTGTGACCCTTTGGTGCAATTCCTCATGTTATGCTGACCCTCAACCATAGAATTACTTCATTCTGCTTCGTAACTGTAATGCTGCTGCTGTTATGAATTGTAATGTAAATACATGATATGCAGGCATCTCATATGTGATTCCCAAAGTGGTCACAACCCATAGGTTGTGTGGTGGCACACGCCTTTAATCCCAGCACTTGGGAGGCAGAGGCAGGCAGATTTCTGAGTTCAAGGGCAGCCTGGTCTACAGAGTGAATTCCAGGACAGCTAGGGCTACACAGAAAAACCCTGTCTCAAAAATACCAGAGAGAGAGACAGAGAGAGAGAGAGAGAGAGAGAGAGAGAGAGAGAGAGAGAGAGAGAGAGAGAGAGAGAGAGAGAACCATTGGTCGATCTTATAACTACAGGTGTACCCCTGCCCAGAGATTGCTAGGAGAATAATCATTATGTAGTGTTTGTGACAACAAAAAGAGGAGAGCTGTCTAAATACTCATCTGCAGAGTCTGGAGATGGCTCAGTGGGAGAAGTGCTTGCCACATAGGCACGAGGGCCTGAGCTCAGATCTTCAGCATCCTCATGAACACTGGGCACTTAGGGTACTGGGAGGCAGGGACAAGAGGACCCCTTGTCAGCTGACCTTGCCAAGTCAGTGAGTTCCAGGGTCACTAAGAGGTTCTATCTCAGTAAGGTGGAGAGTGATAGGGCAAGACACCCACCACCCTCCTCTGGCCTCCACACATGTGCACAAGTAGAAAAGCATGCATATGCATGTAGCATATACAAGCAAAAAAATAAAGATAAATTAAAAATAAATTTTTATCCATAAGGATCTGGTTACATAATTTACAGAATCTGAGGACTGAAATGTATTATGCAGTTGTAATGTATTAAGACAGAGTTTTGTGAAAAAGAGGTTTTCATAAGAGTCACATCTCACTGTCATATGTATAAACTACGCATATAGTCCATGTGTTCTAAAGCAAGTAACTTAATATTTTGTTTAATACAGTATATTGAAATGTCATTTTACATGTAATCAATATAAATTATTGAGATACTGAGTGTGTGTGTAACTGCATGTGTTTATTTATGTTTACTGGTATGTGTGTATATGCACATGTAAACCAATCTATTAAGCATTTATATACACAGTACATCTCACTTAGAGTAGCCATAATTTGTGATAATGGCCTCTAGGCTGCTGCTCATCATATTGAGCTGAAAAGTCATAGACAAATTACAAAAAAACAATAAACAAAAATTTGAAAGCAGACCAAAAAATATTACACAGAGAGAAATGATGACCATTGGCTTTTCATCAGAGTCAACAGAGTTCAGAAAAAATCAAATGATGTTTCATATGAAAGAGACTGTCACCTGGTCTGTATCCAGTGAGGACAGTTTTCAAGAACAGAGGCAAAACAGAGACCTTCCCAGACAGAAGGGACTTGAGCTTGTTTGTTGCCAGCAGAAGAAGAAATACTCGAAGAAGTTGTGGTAGCTAAAAAGGAAATTGTGCTGGCTGGGAATTCAGGCTAGAACATTAGAAAGGTGACTGTGTACGTATGAGGGCCTCTTTAGAGGGCTCGCACCTGAGATCCTGTACACAGATCCAGGGATGCTGGAGCAAGGCCTGGTAGACTATTAGGGAAAGTCCTCATTCAGTCTTGCTGTAGTATCTCCTTTGCCTTTAAATGGAAGCTCTATAGGAGTGATTTCTGGTATTCTGTGAAATAATATGTTTGCTGTAGAGAAAAAATAAGGATGTATGCTATAATTCTTAGAAACCACTGATAATTCAAAGAAGTATATATTAGCTACTCTTCTTGTAGCTAGGACAAAATATCTGAGAGAAGCAACTTAAAAGAGGAAGAATTTATTGGCTCATCATTTTAGGGACTACAGTCCATCATGGCAGGAAAGGAACACTGGACTAGGACAGTGGTAATGTTCACTGCAGCTTGTTCACATCTTGATAGGTCAAGAAGCCAAAAGCTCTAACTGAATCAGAAATGGTATCACCTCCAGGACCCACCCTAGTGACCCACTCATTTCTGCTGGCTAGACCACAGCTTCAAAGCATACAGTCTCTAGGCTGGGCACCAAGGGAGTGTTCAGACACATGAACGTGTGAAGACAGCTCACATACAGACCTTCAAGGCATAATATTAAAGTTAATTTAGAACTTTAGTTGGATTCTGACCTTTTGTGTGGTTGCTGGGGACTCAGGCAAGTGCTCTGCTACTGAGCTATCTCTTCAGCCCTAAATGGTAACCTGAAATAACTCACGGGTAGAGCATGTGTTTAACATAACTGAAGACCTGGGTTTCATTTCCAGCACTGAAAACAGATTGGAAAGAAAGGAACAAACAAACACATAGAAAAATCGTGAGGATGTTAAGAAATTAATGAAAGACTGCTTTCCCCGTAACCACAACCACCAAAGAATAATTAGTGAAGTGCCCTGGGTGTTCGTGTGCACCCTGCATAGGTGTCTACATGTATACAACTTTTCAAAGGATTGTTTTGTAGCTTGCCTTTTCATACAAATCAATAGTATATTAAGACAAAGTCTGGTGCCGGGAGTACAAATTTACATCATTTTTGTTTTATGGCTGTATGTATTTCATGTAACATGTATATTATCATTTGCATATCCATTGCCTTATTAATAGACATGTACATTAATTATCACCTCTATGTTGATTTTTCTTTCCTGTGCAGCAATTCACCACGACTCTGTTTAGAGCAGCACAAGTTTGGAAGTCAGAAGTCTTACCCTTGTTTTATTGTTAAGCTGTCCGTGGGGCTGCTTCTTTAGCTACCGGGAGGGAAAATGTGTTTCCTTGTCCTAGCAGTTAGCTATGTCATAGCTTCTGTGGTCACATGGGCTTCTCTTACACCCGAGTCTTTCTAGTAAGGGCTGTCGTCACTACAGCTCTACCTGCATGCTAATCTACGTAGCCTGCTCATGTTTCAGTCTTTAAGGTAAACAGAACTGCAGAGTCCCTTTCCTTGTGCATGCCACATTCACAGGTCCTGGAACCAGTGTGCCAGGAACCATTAAGTAGAAGTAATGTTGCATTTGGCACCCAGAGGGAATGTCCCTACCTAGTGTTGACTTTGTTCCTTGAAGTGGAGTCAGTCCCAGTAGTAAATGTGCAAGGCTACAGTGACATGACTTCCTCATGTTGATGGATTCTTAGTAAAATACCCACAGTATTGTTCCAAAGCTCACTACCTTCATCTGTGTTATAAGAGAATTTTTTCCTGGCTTGTGCTTTCTCATATTTGGGAGCTGTTTCTTTTGAAAGAAATTACTTTGCTTGCTACCTACCTACCTACCTACCTATCTATTTGAGAAAGAGTTTTTCTGTATAGTCCTGGCTGTTCTGGAACTCACTGTATAGACCCAGCTGGTCTGGATCTGCCCGCTTCTGCCTCACAGGTGCTGGCATCAAAGGCATGCACCACCACCACCACCACCACCAGGCTGAAATTACTTTCTTAATGACTCTTTGGCACATAATTTTGCAAATCCTGTGGTTCTTTTGATTTTTTTGGGGGGGTGGTGGTGGTGTCGAGACAGGGTTTCTCTGTGTAGCCCTGGCTGGCCTGGAATTCACTACGTAGTCCAGGCTGGCCTTGAACTCAGAAATCTGCCTGTCTCTGCCTCCCAAGTGCTGGGATTAAAGGCGTGAGCCATCACTGCCCGGCTTGATTTTCATATTGAATAGAAACCCATCTGTAGTGGCTCAGAAGTCTGTTTACTTGAACTCAAACCCCAGTTTTACCACTTTCTCCCAGTATTCTCTCAGGAAGTTTACTAAACCTGTTTATTTACTTTTTTTCAGTAGGAGTTGGCTCTCTTCTACCATGAGCTCAGGAAGTATCAAACTTAGCTTGGCAAGGCTTGGCAGCAAGTGCCTTTACCTACTGAGTCAACTTGCTGACCTAGGTCATTTAACCGTTCTAGACCTAGTTTTTCATTTGTAAAGTGCTTTAACTATAGCTTCCTCCCTAGAGTGACCAAGCCCACTCTGTCAACAGGTTCTCCAGTTCGGGAGTGAGGATTAAAAAGAAAAAGACAGTTAGACAACATTGTGGCAGCCTGGCCCCAGTCAATTCTGAGACTGAAGGCAAATCTTATTTTTCCAATCCACTTTTTAAACCATTTTAATTACATGCAGGTATTAAGGGCGAGCAGTACAACAAGGAACTAAGCAGAGCCCCATGATCACTCCTGTGAGGGCTTGTCATAATGACCAAAATACTTGAGCCCACTTCCTTGTTCAAGCCCAAAATCTTGCCCAAAGACTACTTCTTTTGTGCCACCTTAAGATTAAAATTCTTGCCTTAACCCACTTCCCTATCGTAGCCTAAAGTTAGATTCTTGCCGAAACTTACTTCCTTATCATGGCCAATGTCAGATTCCTGCCAGAAGACCATTTTCTTGTCCTAGGCCAATGTCAGCACCCGGAAGGCTCTCCACAATAGAGGTTTTTCATAAGATTTAAAGGAGACAGACAGTACGTGCAACCATCATCAGTTCCTACTGCCATCTCTAACATACTTATTAAACAATCATTTTTTTTTCAGTCCAGGGATTTCTCCTATTTGGTTGGTATTTTCCCCAGCTTTCCTACACTGTTCTACATGTGTTCTGATGTATATTCTTTTTCTTCCTTTTACTTAGATTTTGAGTGAGAGAAGACTGCGCTTGCTTAGAAATACTTTAAAAATCTAAAAAATACGGATTTGTAAAAATTATTTATTTATTTTATGTATATGAGTACACTGTAGCTGTCTTCAGACACACCAGAAGAGGGCATTGGATCCTATTGCAGATGGTTGTGAGCCATCATATGGTTGCTGGAAATTGAACTCAGGACCTCTAGAAGAGTGATCAGTGCTCTTTACTACTGAGCCATCTCTCCAGCCCCTCTAGGTTTGGATTTTATATCCTACTGTCAGGGATTTTAATGCCCAAATCTCCACAGCTTTGATTCCAGCGGGTTTTCAATAAATACTTGTTTACTTAAATAGTTAATAACTATTTCCACAAAATTACATAATTAGATGATTCAAAAATACTTAGTATTCTGAGATAGTTTTAATTTCTTGGTATGTACCCAGTGTCACCTTCATCCAGATGATGAAGATGGTGGTCTGGGGTAAGCAGGAATGGGTTTGCTGTTCTAGGAGCCTGTGACGTTCAGAGATGTGGCCGTGTCCTTCAGCCAGGATGAGTGGTTGCACTTGGACCCAGCTCAGAGAACCTTGTACCGAGAGGTGATGCTGGAGAACTACAGCAACCTGGCCTCGCTGGGTAAGGAGCTCGCTGGGGTTAAGAGTCTGCTGTGAAAGCACGTGGCCTCTACCCACCACCTGGCCTCGCTGGGAAAGGGTTTTTCTCTAATGAACAGTGCACTAGAAAATATCTTGAAGCTGCTCCTTTGGGTTTCCCATTCCATTATGTTGCAGAGAAAAGTCAAATCTCTGTGGAGTTGAAAGTACACTTTTTCTCTGACATATTTGTGTTCCCGTCTTTCTTTGCCCTTCTTTGCACCCTACTGTCAGTCTGTTTTTTGCCCCAGGCCAGTAACTAAATCCCAGTTCAGAATCTGAAATTCATAAAAGACATTTAGATGTCAGAAACCGTACAGGAATACCCTGTCTCAGAGACGTTCATTTTTAGGACTGTGATTAATTTTGAGTTGTCTTTGCTTCTTGCCTTATGCCCTAAATCTCCAGTGTCCCCTGGGAAGTGACTGACCTGTGTGTCCCACCTTGCCAGACTGAACTCCACTTTCTAGGTCAGGTGAATGGTTTATGAAGTGGCTCTGGGATTGCTCTTCAGGCCATTCATCCCAATTCCTTTCTCTTTCCCATGAGCAGGGTTTCAGGCTTCAATACCTCCAGTGATTGGCAAGCTGCAAAAAGGGCAAGATCCCTGCATGGAAAGAGAAATCACTGAAGACACCTGCCTAGGTAAGTGAGCCATTCGGAAGTGGAGACACAGAAGTCTACCTGAGAATGTCGTGAAAGGGCAGTGGAACAGTGACAATTTTTGGTAAATAATGAATCCTATGGGGATGCGTAGGGCCTCTTGTGTGTAAATGGATAGCTAGCTTGTTGACATGCAGCCATGTTATCTATTTTTAATTATGAATTGAATAAAGAAAGCTCAGCATTTCTTAACATGAACTCTGCCACGAAGACCTTGCGTGACCACAGTATCTTAAAGAAAGCCAGTCTCCTGCACCCGCATTGTCGTCTGGCACCCCCTAACTCAGAGGTAGCCCAGATATGTCCTTGCCAACTCACGTGCTAGGTGCCCACCAAGATATAATTTATTAATGGCTAGACAAAATAGGACATGGCTCTCTGACCATACCAATGTTCCAACATCTTAGCCAAACCCTGGTTTGGCTAATGTTACCCACCCAGACTAATTGCCTCTGGCATTGTTAGGGAAATAAGGAAGGGAATACAGCATTGAAGCTTTCAGAATGGGAGACTTATCCCAGGGCAAGGTCAAGTAAAATCCTCATTCTCAGTCAAGGACTGCACCTAAACCACTCCTAGGAATTAGCAAGGGACAAGTCTCCACTAGCCCAAAAGATTAGCTTAGTGGGCAGTTTTACCTAGGATGGGCGGGACCTTGAGAGAGAGTGTGTGTGTGTGTGTGTGTGTGTGTGTGTGTGTGTGTGTGTGTGAGAGAGAGAGAGAGAGAGAGAGAGAGAGAGAGAGAGAGAGAGAGAGAGAGCAAGTGCAGCAGTCGCATTCCAGATAGAGGAGGTTGTATTGAGCATTTGGACTCGCTCGCACTCTGAGTAGAACTAGAACTTAGGTGGAGTAAGACTTAGATTTATGAAATCTACAGCCCCCCTCCCCCCAGAGCATCAGTCGAGATTCAAGAGTTTGAGCAGTTGAGCATTCAGCATTCTAGAGTCAGCATTCAAGATTCGAGCCTCTACCCTCCCGGCTGGCACACCCACAGCCCTTCGGGACTCTGGCCGGGCCCATGCTGCCTGAGCCTGCTCGGAGCCCGGGGATGCTGCACCAGTCCAGAGGAGATGGCTGCTGTTTTAGACCCAGTGTATTTTAGGTAGCTTCAAATGTACCTTGACTGCTGAGCTGCCAGATTTTTTATTTCTCTTTTGCAATGATTGTAAGAGTCTCATGCCATTTTTAAGAAATATATTCAGATAACACACTTTGTGTGTCGAGTCTGATTGTCGACCCAGCCGAATCCCGAGCCCACCTGGCCAGGAACCATCGTCCCTCAGAGACCGGGGTCCCCACAAGAAACCCCAGTCCGTGGCAGAACTCAAACTAAATCTTTTCATGTAGAGTTAGAGATAAACTTGAGGTTGGGGATAATCAGACCTTCAGGACAAGTTGACTTCACAAACTTAACAGATTTTCATAAGATTCCTACAAAGAGAATGCAGTCATCTGGTGCCAACTTAGAGAAGAAATGAATAAGTCATTTCTCCTCTGGCCTAAGAGAAAGGTGGAAAGGGATGAGAGAGCAAGAAAGCATGCCATTCTTTCAGTCTGAGTGGTGCACATGGCTGGCCTGTGCTATAGTTTTTCGTTGTGATTGATGTGTTGAACTTAGATCAAACACACTTGTGTTTGGGGCTGTTGTAATATTTAAGACTTAAACATCATCTTTTTGACAGACCACTTTCCCCTTTGACAGGATGTGATGAAATTGAATGTGAAGTCACAATTTTAAGAAAAACAATCTAAATATTTTACAGTTATGACTGTGGGGTTCAGAGGACCATGAGGGAAAATGCAGTGAGAGTGACTGTGGGTAGCCGGAAGTGAAGGGAGCTTCCTGCCCACTGCCACATGTGCAGAGAGGGAATGAGGAAATTGAGGGATTCATGGTGATTAGCTTCAGCTTGTCACTTCACAAAATTCCCTATGTCTTTAAGTGGTCTGCTCTGTCCTTCCCTGTCTGGATTTCTTGTTCTCTAGAACTCCTCATCTTCAGCACTGCTTTGTCCAGTTTATCCTCGTACCCTACTCCTTAGCCCATTTACCTCTGATCACCTGGCTTCCCTCCAGATTCAGGTCCATGTTTGGGATCAGGCTCCACCAATCCTCTTTTCTCTGTGTTGCTGCCACTCTTGTTGGCTTTCTGATGCATCCTTGTCTCTCTTCTAGCAAAGGAAGAATTAATTCTTCCAATTCTTTTCAGATTTCGAGATTTGGCCAGAGATAGAAGCATTGCCCCCCAAACAAGACATTTTTACTGAAGAAACATCTCATGGGCTGATAAAGAATGGAGCCACTAAGTGTGTTTACTGGAAAATCAGCTTTGGAGAGCTTGTGAAATCTGAGCACCTAGATAAAGTACAGGAGCAAGAAAAGAAAGCTCATGAGCCAGAGGCAGCCTCTCCTAAGGAAGCCATCAGTGAAGAAGGAACTCCCACAGGCCCTGCGCTGGAGAAACCCTTGTTCATAAGTGACATAAGTAAAGCACTTGTCTCACAAGAGGGTGAGCCCATAGAAAGTGTCCCTGGTGTATATCACACTTCAGAGAAAGATTTTCCACAGGATTTTGATTTAATGAGAAGCTTTCAGATTTACCCAGGACAAAAACCGTACGTTTGCAGTGAATGTGGGAAGGGTTTTAGCCAAAGTCTTCATCTTCTAGAGCACAAGAGGATTCACACTGGGGAGAAACCTTACAAATGCAGTGAGTGTGGGAAAAGCTTCAGCCATAGATCTTCCCTCCTGGCTCACCAGAGAACCCACACTGGAGAGAAGCCGTACAAATGTAGTGAGTGTGAGAAAGCATTCGGCAGCAGCTCCACACTTATCAAACACCTGAGGGTGCACACCGGAGAGAAACCTTACCGCTGCCGGGAATGTGGGAAGGCCTTCAGCCAGTGTTCAACCCTCACTGTGCACCAGAGGATTCACACCGGGGAGAAGCTCTATAAATGTGCTGAGTGTGACAAGGCCTTTAACTGCAGGGCAAAGCTCCACAGGCACCAGAGAATCCACACGGGTGAGAAGCCTTATAAATGTGCTGAGTGTGGGAAAGGCTACAGTCAGTTTCCATCCCTCGCTGAACATCAGAGACTCCATACGGGAGAACAGCTTTGCCAGTGCTTGCAATGTGGGAGAACCTTTACACGTGTGTCTACCCTTATTGAACACCAGAGAATTCATACTGGACAGAAACCTTATCAGTGCAACGAATGTGGGAAGACCTTCAACCAGTATTCCTCCTTCAATGAACATCGGAAGATTCATACTGGGGAGAAACTTTACACATGTGAAGAATGTGGGAAAGCCTTTGGCTGTAAATCAAACCTTTATCGGCATCAGAGGATCCATACTGGAGAGAAACCCTATCAGTGTAATCAGTGTGGAAAGGCCTTCAGCCAGTATTCATTCTTAACTGAACACGAGCGAATCCATACTGGGGAGAAGCTGTACAAGTGTATGGAGTGTGGGAAAGCCTATAGTTATAGGTCAAACCTTTGTAGACACAAAAAAGTCCACCTTAAGGAAAGGCTGTATAAATGGAAAGAATATGGGACACCCTTTATTTATGGCTCATCCCTTACTCCATATCAGAGGTTTCTGAAAGGAGACAAGCCTGAGAGCTTGAACTCATCGATCTAATGTCAAACGGCAGCCAGAAGAGTAGTGGTTAGAATGCAAATCAAAATACTTGTACAGCAAATAGTTACTGCTGAGTTGTGCACAGTGGATGCACAAAGAATGCTGACATCAACCATTTAAGGACTATTACAAAAAATTCATAGAAAAAGTATGAAAGGCCTCACTTAAAAAACAAAACACATGAGTAAAAATCTGTTTCATATAAGCATTGTTTCATGAGAGGGTCATCTCTTTCTAAGAGCTTCTGTGTTATGAATTTTCTTTTCAAGATAGTCTGATGTAGTTAATACTGTGAAGAGTTGTGGGGCCTCAGTCCCTAAAATGGTGAGCTGTTACAGGGAGACGTCCTTTTCGTAAAGAGCCACTTCAGAGGAAAAGAACACTTTGACTTGTTGTGTATCAACAATAAAGCTCTTTATGAATTGCCCCTTATACAACATACATGTGTGTATGTATGCATCCATATTCATATATAAGCATAGAAGACTTGTATGTATATATGGCTTTGTCACTTAACAATGGGGATACACTTAGAAAAGGCTTAACTAGTCACTTTTATGTTTATAGAAACATCATTGCATTTGCATAGCCCTAGTTGGTCTGGGTCAGCCAATCAATGTGATTTCTTGAGGTGATCAACATACTATAATTTAAAAAAAATTTTTTGAGGTTATAAATTAATTACATTTCTCCCTTCCCTTTCTTCAAACTCTCCTATATACCCCTCCCCACTCTCCTTCAAATCTATGGCTTCTTTTCTTACTAATTGTTATGCATGCATATATCCATACTTTTTTATAGTAAGTATTTTTATTGGTTTGCTTGTTTATTTTAGATAGTTTAACTACGTAGTGTAGGATGGCCTTGAACTCATTATGTAGACCAGGCTGGTTTTGAACGTGCAGTCTTCCTGCATCAGCCTCCGATGTACTGGGATTAAAGGCACGAGCCATCATGCTTGGTGTAAATTTTATTAGTAGAATGTGTATACTCTAAGGATAAAGGTATAGTGTAGCAAATGAGTAAACTGATAATGTAGTTTGTCACCATCATCATGTATCATGTACTGTGTAATTGTGTGTGCTGTGATGTTGTCTGGCTGCCAGCACAGAGGTTTTGTTGGCACAAATGAGCAATGCATTGTGCCTAAGGTGTTGTAACGGTTATAAAGTTATGACAGCTCTGATGTAATTGGACAAGTAGGAATTTTCCAGACCAGTTGCAGTCTAATGAGACCACTGTGATATATGTTGTCATTGGCCAAAACATCATCATAGGCAAATGGCTGTGTGCGCACACTCACATATATGTACATATATGTGTGCGTCAAAGTGTATACATATACATACAAAGAATTTAGGACATTTTTCCCCATAGTCCTTAATGGTTAAAAAAGACTCAATTTACTAATTTAGAACTTACTATTTCAAATTTCAAATTTCCCCTCCAGGTGACTTCTTTTCTCCTTATCTGTAGTGGGATCAGGTTCTGGATCTAGTACTATAGTACTGAGTCAGTCGTCTCACAGTACTATAAAAGTCGGCTCATCCAAACAGTATATTATTGATTGTAGAAGGCCAGTGTTGACAGAGTCTCCTGCTGTGAACCTGTTAGCACTTTAGAATTGGAGAGATTTTTACTTTATAACCTTTTAGGAATCGAGGTCTTTGGCTCTGAAAATCTATGATAGCTACAGGTTCATTTCTATCCTCAAGGCTCAAGAACACTGTTTGTTTTGTAACCTGTTCAATTATTTTTGCTAGTAATGAAATCAGTTATCTTTAGTTTCCTCTAGCTTTGGTCTTAGTAGTGGAGTTGAGAGCATGCCCCCCTTTCTTCTATCTCTGATTCTGCACCTGCTTCTATAATAACTACTTAAATTCTCAAAGCCAGCAAAGGTCCAGATGGAGGTATCAATTTAGTATGTTTCCTTTCTATTACACAACTTTTAATACTTTTTTTTCCTTGTAGTGCTGACGACTGAATCCAGGGCCTTGTACATGCTCAGGAGGCGCTCCACCACTGAGCTGTATCTGCAGCCCATAGGATTTAAGTATAAAGTTGCAGATGAATATTTTATATTAAACAATCTACTCATTACCTTAATATTTTATATCTCCCCTAGACCTAGTTCCTTCATTCTTTTATTTACCCCATTGGTTTATCATTTTAGAAATTACTCTAGGAGCATTAGTTAGACCCTTCTTTCTGAGCAGAATATTAGCATTAAGCAGACATTCAGCACTTAACTGACTTCTTTTGGCTCATCAGTAGTTGTATGTGTTTAAATGTATTTGCAAGAAAAATAAGACTTCAAGGGAACCTCTGAATGTCTTCTTGTACCTAGTAAGCATGCTCAGTGTCCACTTTTTGGTTTACAAATGCTATTTGCCTCCAAAAGGATTCAGGACTCCTTGAAGAAATGAACAATGGCAAGTTTGGAGTAAGAGGGGAATTTAAGTGTACCTAGATGATATTTTTAATGATAAGACATCATTTTAGGGTTATTGATATGAGTAGACACAGGGAATAACTTGAAGGTGCATCCTTTGATCAAACTTAAGACTCTTCGAACATCAAAATACTCATGACAGGGTTGGATATAATATTTTCTAAAGGTTATAGGTGGATGGGGAAAAGCTTTTTATAGCATTTGAAGAAAAACATTTTTTAAATATATACAAAGCAATAAACAAAAGCCATTTAACAACTGTCATTGTCATTAAATCTAGCAAAAAGTTGATTGATGGTAAAACCTACTACATGAAAGACAAAGGAACATGGCATAATCCCAAAAGAGTACAGCTATGAGTTGCAAAAGAAGCACCTGCTTTCACACTGAGATCTGGCAGGCAGAGTCCCCTCATGAACAGCAGCCCTTGTGGCTTCTGAGGCCACAGAAGCACATTTTATTATGATATACTGCCAAAAGCAGTTAGTGAACATCTATGGAAATCTCTTCTCTAGACTTATCTTCCTGCTTACAAAGAATTGAGAGTAACATGTTAGATTATATGGTAATAGACACATTTAGAGTTTGAGACATTGGAAATGATCATTAAACTGTACTTTCAAATAATCAATATGTTATAACAAAAGATGCCTGAGACAGCCACATGCAAAGTGTGATCTTTTATTGAGAAATAAAGTCAGAAAAAAAATCTTGTAAGACATTTGGGGGATATTTGGGGAAATACAAAGGAGAAAATAGGTGTTAGATAATGTGGTATGCTTACTTTTCTTAGACTAGGTAAGGTATTGAGTTTATATTTCCCTATCATATGCATGCAAAAGTTTTAAGTTGACAAGTCATAATGTCTGCAGCGTATTTTAAATTGAAACTGTAGAACTGATCAGTGATTGTTGAATCATTGTGATCACCCTTTATACACTTATCTGTAACTATGTTTAAATGTAATAAAAATTGAGGCAAAAAATGATTTATAAAGTGATGAATGTGAGCCTTCTGTTCAGAATTCTCCCTTTTTATGCTTAGAGAAACTGGTTTGAGAGTTTATCCTCCATGGGTATGTTTGTAATCACTAGAAATAGTGGATTTGGCTCCTTTTTAAATGGAGTAAGCATAGCCTGCCTTCTTTCCTACTGAATGCAACTAAGAGTCAGTCCAGCTGTTTGGATACCCTAAAAAATGATGACAGCAGATTAAAGAAGGAAACTCATTTGAAACAAAACATCGGGCACGTTGGGCATTTCTGTGGAGTATGGTGGTGGCTGAACAGCCACGTCACATCATTAAGCACTAACTTTTTCCTCTGACCAGAAGAACCATGAACCAACAGTGGTCAGCAAGGTCTTCATGCTTTGTTTTTTAATGTTTCTCTCTACTTGCACTTGAAGGTGGATGTATATTTCCATGGCATGAGATGGAGAAAAGAACCTAAAGCCTTAAAGTCAAAAGATCAGAAGGAGACCCTTGGGATAGAGTGTATCAGGAAAAAAAAAAATAGCTCAAGATCAGCAGATTTGTCCATACAATCTTGGTGATCATCCTGGTCCGTGCATACATAGATCTCACTCTAGCTAGTACTCCATTCACATTTGCATTTTCCAGAGGTATAGAACCAACAGAATTCAGTCTGTATTTAAACAGAACTCATTAGATTGGCTTCCATGATAGAATTGGAGTAGTCCAGCAATAGCTGTTCTCACACCAGAGAGCCTGAGAACCCAATCTAACACCAAAGACCTGGAGGATTCCTAGACAGCCACTGGTATTTGGTCCTCATAGGAGAATCCCACGTTTCCAAGCAAGCTAACCTAGTCTTGCATATGAGGCAGCAAACAAGATGTCCCAAATAAGATGGAAGGTGATGGCTGGCCCCTGAGGTGGTCCTCTGACCTCCATATGCAGACTGTAGATTGCATGCGCACATGTGCTCCCCCACTCCCACCTCATCTCAGAAAAAAATCCAAACCCACTCCAATTTCTCTTGAGACTTCTTTGACCCAAGCATAGTTCAGAAATGCATTGCTCAACCTCAAAGGACCAAAGACATTCCCGGCTGATTTCTAATTTATTTCAGTTTTTGGTCTAATAGTTTGTATTATTTATTTCTATTCATTATTTGCTGAGATGTGTTTTGAGGTTCAGAATGCTGCTTTTTGTGGTAAATATTCTATTGTCAGTTTAAGAAGATATATCCATATATTCTCTCTCTGTCTCTCTCCCATCTCGTTTGTTTAGAGTTTCACATCTCTGTCATCTTTGGACTCTGATAATCTTCCTGTACATTTTCAGACTTGTAGTTGCTGAGTCCTGGACTCTGACCTCAGAAGGCTTTCTTATCCTCCTCTCCCATCCAAACACTAGCCAGGCCTGACCCTGCTTACCTTCCAGATGAGATTGGATACATTGAGGGTAGCATGGCCATAGACTATCCTCTTTTCCTTATCACTACAGAAGAGACAGGAAAGAGCTGGAAGTGTCTAATGATCATATCCTAGTTAAAAAGTTTCCAGTAACACCTTGCTCATGGACACAGCCTTTGTTTCAGAGTCCAAGCTGGGACATATTTCAAAATGCCAACCATTTTCCTCCCTGCCACTAGTAGTACAAGGAGAGTTCTCTTCTGTTTTCTCTGTGTCTTAGTTTCTCTTCCTGTAACAACTAAATGGAGAAAGGGTTTATTGTGGCTCACAGTTCAGGGTACTGTCCATCATGGCAGGGGAGTCAGTGTGGCAGTAGCTTGAAGCAGCTGCTCACATCAAATCCACAACCAGGAAGCAGAGATTAATGAATGCCAATGCTCTGATCACTTGCTCCTTTCCGTACAGTTCAGGATCCCAGCACAAGTAATACTCTTAGGATGGGTCTTCCCACAATTAACCCAGTCAACATAATCCCTCAAAGGCATGCCTACGGCCTAAATAATCTGCAACAGGTTTGTTTGAAGAAATAGGCAGTGGGAGTCGGGGGACCACATGGCCAAAAGGAAGACAAGGAAGAGGAGAAAAAGAATGAGTACACAAGAGGGAAGGTATGGCGTTGGTGTCATAAGGATACTGATGGGGAGATGTTAGACTGATCTGGGTGTGGGAGTACATTCCTATAATCCCAGCGCTTGGGATAGAGAAGCAGGTGGATTTCTGTCCAGCTTGAGGCCAGCCTGTTCTACATAGTGAGCTCTGGACTATTCAAAAACAAGGGCTGGAAAGGTGGCTTAATGGCTGAGAGTGCTTGCTGCTTTTCCAGAGGACCAGAATTTGGTTCCCAGCACCCAAAACCAGGAGGTTCACAACCACCTGCAACCCTAGGACCAGGGTATCTGATGCCTTCTTCTGACTTCTGTGAGCAGCCTCACACATGTGCCATACATAAAAATCTTTTAAAAGCTGATGTTAAAAACTTTACACAGTTAACCAAAACTGTGTAAATCTACAAGTGGTAAATCTAAAAGCAAGGGAATAGATGTATCTTTATGTCGTCTACCAGAAACAGGTCACACAGTCCTATAACTTCAAGGGGGAAGTCTCCTAACAGTCATTTCTAGAAGCAAAATTGGTCACCTCATCATTGGATGACATCACCAAGAAGGCAGTATCAACTTAACATTTCTTCGTGTCCCAAAGTGATCCTCAAAATAGTGAAACGACCCGTGGTTTTATAAAAAGAGGCAGAAATAGAAACTAAAATCTACAATCAGGAATTATTAAGATTTATCAGATTAATATCAAGAGATAATATGAAGCTAGAAATTATTAGCATAACAAATTCAAGCTTTTTAAAATATGGGGCACTCCTAGTGTGTGGCACCCAACAGCTGACACCTTCATACTTTCACAGCACTGATGGAGTTCTTACAAAAGTAGACAGAGGAACCTGCCTCTCAATCCCTCTCCACCCAGTTCCCCAACCCTGGCTAACACACAAGTGGAAGAGAGAGAACAACGTTTTCTAAGTGTGCTACTACTTACAGGTTGGTTGACTAAATTTTAAAAATACGCATGCAAGACTCTAAGTTAAATTTGAATTCCAGAAACATTTCAAGTATCTTCAGTATGCCTCTTATTTTATACTACAAAGTGTTCCTTGTTTCTCTGGAATTCAAATTTAGCTCAGTGGCTAATGTTTTCTCCTGGAAACCCTAATTATAGGGAAGAGGATCGCAATGATTGGGTTGGGGGATCTTCCCTAAGCATATCCCATGATAAATTAGAAGAGGATGCTTCTTCCCCACCATGGGCTGCTGACTTGAGCAGCCACAGCCAGTGCTCCTAGATGTCCCCCTGCCCCAGGAACCTGGGGCTCATTCCCCAGATTAGCTTGCCAATGTAACACATCTCTCCTGCCCAAGTTTATGCTGGGGATGAGTGTAGTCAAGGTAACAAATACAGTCATGATTTGCAAAACCACAGATGCTTTAATAAGTTACGAAAGTAAGGAATCAATTTTTGCTACACAGAACAAAAACGCATCGATGGCTGTTGTCAGATAAAATTTTGTGATTTAAGTTGAGCACCGTGTTTGGCTCCATTTGGTGGCCACCTGTCACACAGGAGTAAATAGAATCAGAATGTTACCTCAGACCAACATTGGTATTGAGCACCATTTATATATACTTAAAACAGACCAAAAAAGAAAACGTTTAAAATACATAAGTGAGGCTTATATACAAGATTCCATGGGGTTTCCTAAGGAGCTTCTTCAAATGGGGCCTGATCTCCCTAGGCATGAAAAACGACTCTCAGGTGCCTCAGAGTTTTCTGGGTGACGCAGGACAGTCTGGGTGACAACACTGAGCTGGATACTTCTAGAGAACACCTACCCGCCTTCGGGGCGCCAGGAACGCCTCGGGAATAAGAGCATCTTGAAAACCTTAGGGTTGTTTCTACGCATTCTCCAAATGATCCCGCGATCGGGCGCTCACGGCTGCTCTGAGCTCAGCGGACACTGTGTTCCTTAGCCAGAAGTGTATGAGCTCCGCTAACTTCAACGATGCCTAGCAGTCCATGGCCCAAGGCACCAAGGATGTCATCTGCCTCAAAGCTCTGTCTTGTTGGGGCTGTCCCATGGGGGGCTTCCATGTTTTGCTGGGATCTCACAATGCGGTGTTACTATCCCACAGCCCTTAGAACGGGTAAATTCAGCCATCCTAACTAGTACTAGCCTAGAACATTCCTCTACATTCCACCACAAACTCAAACAGGAAATGCTAAGTTCTTCAGCCCAGAAGTAAACCCAGCTGACCTGGATTCAACAACTGTGAATCCACAGGACTCACTCCTAGCTTACAAGTAGGCAGGAGAACAGAACTCTTCTCAACCACATACCAGGAGAGATAGTCAAAGGATATTTTCCAGGTTGGTTCTTTGGGAGCTGGAGCAGTGTAGGAGTGTGTGTGGGAAGTGGGGACAGAGGAATGGATGGTATCGGGGTCTGGCTACCTTCTGGGAGGAAGGTTAAGCACCACCTCAAACATTAGTTCTGCTGGTGTCTATCCTCTGACTTCTTTCCATAGACCATTCACACAGACACCTCCCCCCAACACACACACACACACACACACACACACACACACACACATACACACACACACAAACACACACACACACACACACACACACACACACACACACACACACACACACCCAGATTCACAGGAGCGTACGGAGCAGCTCAAAACTCAATGGAAGAGCAACCACAACGGCATCAACCCAAGCCTCAGTGTCCTAAATTCTGTGAAGGGCTGGGGATGTCAGTAAGGAAGAAGGATCTTCGATCTACAGTTGATGAGAACACAGACGAGGAGCCTCAGAATTCTGGCCAGGTTGGGCCCAGCCAGGGCATTAACATGCCCTTGGGTCTTACCCTGTAGGGGCACTGGAGTGGCATGCTCACAAAATGCCAGCAATAAGAGGCAATGCTCACCACCCCCCTGCCACCCATCCCCTCCCTTCCAGCAGGCTCACCAAACACCGTTCCTACCCCAAACAAAAGTCATGTAAGCTTCTAAAGAAAAAAAGTAAAGTGAGACTCCTACCTCCCACCCTGTACCTCAGACTGCAGACCATATTGCCAGGTTCTAGAACTTCTAAAGGTTGAAGGTGGGCAGGGGCAAGGTCAGACCATAGGCAAAACCCATCCTCTGTACCTGAGGCCTTTACCACCATGGTGGCAGTACTGGGACTCTAGGAAAGAGAGAGTCCTGGTTCTTGGACCACATGCTGGGTTATCCCAGCAGAGAACATGCTGCTATCATTCTTCCTCTCTGGGTCCTTTAGCCCAGGCTAGCCAGAGAAGAGTATTGGGGTTCTTCCACCACAGCCTGGGGGGGTGGGGGGGCAGCAAGCAAGGCCAGGGTGAAGTGGAAAGGAGAGAGGTGGTCCTTGCTGCCTTTGACCCAATGGCTCCTGGTCAGAACTGCCCTCAAATCCCCCCATTACAGGAGCCTCATCAATTTCCTGGAGAGAACTAGATAGATGCGCAGTCCCTGCTCAGCTGAGATCAAAACACTGCACAGTTTTTGAGCACCAGGTTTTGAAACTGCACCAGACAATTAGTTAGTAATTAAAATGGAAACCAGTGGTTGGAAACACCCAAGGTCAGTTCATCCCCACAACTTAAAAGATTTTGAGTACAGGAAACATAGGTGTCTGGAAGTGCAACCTATGACAAGGGTAGGCTAGTAGGGAAGACACATGTCACACTAGTACCCATGGCTAAAGCCCACCAACAGCTCTAGATGGGCTTTCTTCTCTGATTGGTCAGAGCCCTATGCTGCTGGTTACCACACTTATCCTATCCTCTGCCTGGCCCTTGGGGTTGGTTTGACTCATGACCTCTACTTTGTTGTACTCAACCTGGCAATTGATCTATAAATAAAACACTGTCACTTAATAGTCCCCAGAGGTCTCATCCCTTTGTCTGGGGACTGGCCATCATCAAGGCAATGATGGTTCTCAACTACTACTTAGTAAGTTGGAGCAAAATTTTTCTCTCTGGGAGTCATCCCCCTTGACCTCCCATCATTGATAAGAAACTAGGGAACTTGACTATTCCTCTCCGCTCTCCACTTAGATCACCGCAAGATTTAGGTCATTCCTAACCTGGAAAATACAGTTAGGCTGATTGTCACATGCCCCACTCACCCCGATATATTCTTTTTCTACTATTTTCCATGCATTCTAAACCTTCTTGGAAGCAGTGTTTTTGGCTTCATTTTCCACAACACAGGACTTACTATCCCAGGGACTATATCTATAAGCAAGGGGAAAAAGCTGTTGATGCGAATCTTTCTATTTTATTAGAACTTTCCCGGCTTCTCTTTTTTCTGCACGGCATTAATGAGCTCCTGGATTCTTTGGTTCCTTGTCTTTACATACGGGCTTGGCCGCCGAGGGATCAGGTTGGGAGACTGGACCTCTTCATCCACACCATGGATTTTGTAGGGGACATCCACAGCATTGGTTTCTGGGTGATCTTCAGTGGCATTTGTGCTGGAGACATTGAGGGGGACCTCCGCAGGAGGTCCTGGAGAAGGCTGCACCTGTGTAGCTACAGTGGGCCCCGGGAGTGTGGGCATAAACACATCGATGTCATTGTGCTTCCCGGGTGGAGGTTCCACACCTCCGTCTTCTGTGTTGCTGAGGTTTCTGGGTGGGTTACAGGCCTTGCAGCAGAGCTTGTTGTAGCTGGGGATGGAGCAATAGCGAGACAAGACTTCCATCCTACAGAACATTGACTTGTCGCCTTGGCACTGGTCCTCTGAAAGAGAAGAGTGGGAGAAATAACCAAGGGACAGGGTGAGGGGGACACGTACCCACCGCCGAGTGCAGATTGCTGGAGGAGGCGTGTGACAGAGTCCAGAGGCAGCACAGAGGCAGTGAGCTGGTGTGGAGAGTCAGTGTAATTGCGGTGTCTGAGTCTCTGAGCAGGGCAGCATCCATAGACCCCCACATGGACTGCTCCCCTCCTGCAAGCAATCCCCAGCTGAACCTGCTTTTCCAGCGTGTCTCAAAAGTTGAAACAGAAACAAGAATCTTTCTGCTCTTAATAGAGACTCGAAGTTCAACCTCACGAATGGGACTTCACTGGGATCTTCACACAACACCTCAGTGGAACCTCAATGTAGTTTTGTGGCAGGACTTGACTCTATGGTCATCTACAAGTAGTAACTATAACAAAATTCAACCTAAAAGAACCAGCTCCTAAAGCCGAACACAGCTCCCCAGCCAGCGTAAGCCTCACTGCGTGCAGCCTCTTCTGGCCTGACCTTCCATGAGTTTCTGTCAGAGACTAAAGACTCAGATTAGGGCAGGCCTTGGGACATTTGCCCAGACTTATCTGCCGCACCCTGTCCTAGCATTGCTGGTCCAGCCTGAGGCCCTGCTGCACTGAACTTCTGGCAACTTCCAGACAAGCTCCATACTTTTGCCTGAGCTAATCCTTCTCAGTACATCCTCATTCTGCCCCAATCAAGAAATTGATCATCTGTGCCCCAGTTTACACTGAGAGCTCTGACTCTTTCTTCGGAATTCTCCAGCCCCCCTTTCCTTGGCCAATCTCCAGCTCTGTCTGTGGATCAGGTATCAGTTATTCAGCCAATTCCCCCAGCCACCACCCTCACCCCCCGCACCCAATTCGTTGGTCTTTTTCCCAAATGTTGCTCTCCCTTCTCTCCCTCCACCCCCTGTAGCTCATTCTAAAACCCAAACCAAGATGATTTATAAAACATACTCAATATAAAATAGCAAGTCATTGACACAGGGATGTTTCACGTCCCTTAGACAGACAAGCACAGGCTGGCCTCTCATAGGAGAGAAAAGTCCCCAGTCTGTGGCTTCAAGGTTCCCTGCCTTCTCCACTTGCCCAGTTGACAAGTTAACATTCAATTGTTAAAAAAGGTGACTAGAGTCTGGCCTTTTCAACACCATGAAAGTCCCAAGACAGTTTCAGGCAGTATCTGAACCAGTCCCAAAGGTGAGTCAAAGGATACGTTCAAAAATATAAAACAGATACATGGGGATAAAGAGCAAGTCCAGAATTGGAAAACTCTGGGTTTTAAATCCACAAAGCCACAGTCAAGAAAAATACAGAGATGTATACCACCAGAGGCAGCAAAAGTGACCAGCTTCCTGCGGCACAATAGGAAGACCGAAAGCAAAGCAGCCCAGGAGGAGAGGCCCCCGGCTGTCCTAATACTGAGAAATGTGCTCACCACATACTGGGAAGCACAAAGGCTTCAGGCTGAGGGCCCAACAGCGAGGGGAGGGCG
Organism: Montemys delectorum; assembly: GCA_019843815.1. Lineage (NCBI taxonomy): Eukaryota > Metazoa > Chordata > Mammalia > Rodentia > Muridae > Montemys > Montemys delectorum. The sequence continues at coordinate 21,221 of JADRCD010229580.1, read as the reverse complement.
ACTGGTCATGCCTTCTTCAGAGGAAGTGTTTTGTGGATGCCCAGTATATGAAGGATGTAAAGAGCATTTCATTTGATGTTGAAGTTGGGGGCCCAGAGTCCCACCGGCTCCCTTCCCACCCCTATTCCCACTTTCTCTTGGCAGCTACGGAGGCTGAACAGGGTAAAACTACTGACCACAGTCCCAGAGACATAAGGGGGGGGGGCTTTAAATTAGAGCTGTGTGACAGGAACATCTCTTACAATCAGCTTTGACAAAGGAAGGAGTCAGCCCCAGGAGGTCGCTATTCCTGCTCTCTCCTATTCCTGTGTCTTTTCCTTTAAACAAACAAGAAAATGTTACTAAGCAGCTGTGTCCTCATTTGGCTGACTGTCTCTCCCATCAGCCTGGGATAGCTTGAGTCTGAAATTTCCCCCCAAATGCTCATGTATTAAAGGCTTGATGCTGTTGGAAAATGGTAGAACCATTTGTAGGCAGAGACTGCTGAAAGGAAGTTAGGTTATTGATGGTGTGGCCTTGAAAAAGATACTGGCCTACAACTCCTTTCTGTCTTTCCTTTTGCTTCCCAGCTGCCAGGGGGACAGATGTCCTTTGCCATGTGTTGTGACCATGGACTGAAAACCATGAAATGAATCATAAGCCAACATAACTTTTCTTTCGTCTCAGGTATCTTATCACAGTGCTGGAAGCTAACAGCATCCATGCTGAATCAAGGATTGCCCATAGAAATCAGGGAACTGTATAGGGCCATGGGCCAGATTCATCCTTTCACCTGGTCTTATAAATAAAGTTTTATTGAAACACAGCTACATTTATTATCATTGACCACTTTTCCACCATAACAACTATGACATAGTGTAGCAGAGGCCAGATAGGTTCCAATGCCTAAAATGTCTGTTGTGTGACTCTTTTCAGAAAATACTGCTCCACTCTGGGTCAAGACCATCCCTGGATTAGCAGTTGGCACAAAGATAGTGTTCAGTTAATGGAGAACCCCCTTCTGCCTGCAGGCTGCTTCCCTTCCACCAGCTTGCCAGGTAGACTTCTCTGAGTCCTCAGACTAAGCTGCAGAGCTTCAGTTTTGAAAAATTCAAACAACCCAATGAGCAAATCGAAACCCCCACTGGTTAAGGACTTGGTATACTAATATCAACTTAGAAAAACACATCAGTCAGCCCTCTGTGCCTTCAGGTTCTACATCCTTGAATCCATAACAACTATGGCATGCCTTTAGCAGAGGCCAGATAGGTTCCAATGGACAGGATTTGGGGAAAACGCTACATTAAACATACTTCTTTGTGGTCACTATTTCATGAACTATGCAGTAAGACAACATGTATGTAGAACTTACATTGTACTGGGAATGACACAGAATCTGGAGGTGATACAAAATGTTTGGGAGGATGCATATATTATATGCAAATACTGGACTGTTTTATTCCCAGGATGTACCCATCTGCATGATCGAGGGGTGGTTATAATCCTTAGTGAAAGTACACCGGTGGTTGTGTCTTTTTAAACAATACTAGTAACCAGGAGGCTCTCCAGAATCAAGGAGCTATCAGTTATATTGGCAGCTGACCTGTGTGTCCTGAGGCTCTGGCTGTCGAGAGGTCACAGAGATAATTTTGATTTTTATGATATTTGATCTTCCATTCCATTCTCAGTAGGAACTAAATAGCAAGAACTCTCAGATTTTTTTTAAAATAGGATCTCATATGTAGACCAGGTTGGCCTTGAACTCACAGAGATCTGCCTTCCTCAGTGCTAGGATTAAAGATGTGAGCCACCAAGGGTGAGTGACCAAAATTATTGGCTTCTAAGAAATGATGATAGACCATTGAGAATGAACACGTTGTTCCGAAAGTCCCCTTAAAAGCTAAACATAGCCAGTCTTGGCCAGCATATGCATGGGAGACATGAAGTCAGCTGTGTGCTTCTCCTCTTGTCTTGGTGGTATCTGAATTCCACTGGGATTATCATTTGCTTCCTGCTAGTTTTCTTGAATGCCTTTTAATACTTATTGTTTGTTTTAGGAGAAAATTGATACTAGTGTCATTCACGGAAGACAAGCACCATAGGTAACCTCAAACATGAATACTGAGGCGAATTGAAGTCAATATAAAAATCAAATTCGAATTCCCCAGTCCCCAGGGAGATAGTCCTGTACAAAACTCTAAGTTAGAGAGAGAGTAAAGTGTGACAGATGTTAGGAAAGGCCAAAGGCAAGAATTTCTCCCTGATGCCATAAAGGATAAAGAGAAGCAGCGGGCATTGCTGGGAGCAAATACATCCCGGTAAATGAGTGGTGGTTTCACTAGCCCATTCTTCATTCTAAAGCTCACGAAACTAATTTATAACGTGAGTGGCACTTTCCCTTCCATCATGAGCCTTAGATGTGCCCTGTGCAGGCGGCATCCCGGGCATCAGGATTTCCTTTTTCTAACTCTGGGTTTCCTTAGAAGATAGCCAATCTTGGCTCATCTCTAGGGAGATGGACCAAGGGATACAGCGCTGTTGATGTGACTCTCCTCGGGACTCTCGTTTCTCTTCAGCTATGATTCCTTTGATTGACAGAGCTGTGGGTACTGGACCCAGCCATGGCTCCTGCAACATCTCTGAAGTCTGGGGCCTGGGGTGCCAATCCCATTTCCTAGATGCTGGGCCATCTCCTATTGTTCTTCCTCAAGGCCTCCTGAACTTTCTTACTGCTACCTAGAATAGACAATGATGAAGCAGGAGCCCCACCTATAGAATAAGATGGAACTCAGGTGAGGAGGTCCTTGCTGAGTCTTGACCCACTGCCTCGTTAGTGTCAGTAGGTGACAGGGCACAAGCCCTGTGGCTGAGAACAGATGCTGGGAGGCACAGGCAGGCAGAGCTGTGTACGCACAACTACTGCTCTGCCTCTCTAAACTGACTTCCCATGACCACCTCCATCCCCATCCCTTGGCTGATGGGCACCTACTCTTTATGAACAGGCATCTCAAGGCAGGGCAAACACATGACAGTGTTTCAGGAGATGTGACCTAGACCCCACATTTCTGCTCTGATCCCCCAAAGGGGAGAAGCCATCATCCCGGGCAGAAAACCTAGAAATCTCTGCAAGGTACTCACTTAGTACTGACCCTATTTTGAACATGTGTTTGGTATGTGTGTTAGTGGAAGATGGGCCCTAAATATCTATGTTGGACAGAGTGGTGGGGTGGGGTGGAGGGCAGCAAAGTCACTGGAACCAGAAACCAGGTGATTAATGCTACAAGATGGTGCCCTATAGCAATTGAGTACTGCCTGCCGGGAAGGGGAAGGGAACAAGCCACCAGCTGAGCAAACCCGAGATCCCAGTTGAACTGAACTTTTATTGAGTTTATTTGTGAGATGCATGACAAGAGGTCTTTCCATCATTAGTAAGAATAAAAGGTCATTTTCACAGTCACTTTGGCACACGCTAATGTCTCATGGAAAGAAAGAAAGAAACAACAGAAAAGCAACGACGACGACAACGGAACCTACGTAATTACGTCATTAAGTACATACAAAACACTAATAAAATATCCCTGATAAACCAAAGTGCGTACAGACAGGAGGCAAATGCCCAGGACCGTGTCGCGCCGTCTGCGACCACACAGATCACTCACATTGCCTCGTCAAAGTTGGAAGTTAACAGTCGTGAGAGGATTAATTTGCAGTTACACACCAATTATTTACATAACAGTAATTAGTGCCAAGGGGAGTAGGAGGAGGCTTGGCTGCATGGTCCAGCAGGAACTTGAATTATTAACAGAGGAAGGTGGCTGGGGCCAGGTGGGGCTGGTGGGACCGTCAGTTGGGAGTGCTACATTGGTCACGGCTAAGGACCCAGGTGTGTCACCCTCTGGGTGTAAGGCCGCGCTGTGGGAGGCCCTTGTGGGAGTCTCCACAAAACAGTCAGCGCCAACTGGCCAGGTGGGCATCAGAGGGGGACCCCTTTTGTCAGAGACAGATGGAGTGCCTGCTAAGTCCCTTCACACACAGACGGCTCAGGGAGGAAGCAAGGCCATCTGGATTTAGAAACCTTACCCTTGGCAAAAGGTGGGCAAAATGGGTGGGGTCCCCCTAGATCTTCAGTGCCTGCCTCCTACTCGGATCACATCCCCCATCTAAGGCTGGAGTTAGCAGCCAATTCTGTTAGCTTTCAACTTTAAGGCATCTTCTACATAAGTGTTTCTAAGCAAAAAAGCAATAAAAATTGAGGTATTCTGTAGTTGTTCACACTGGTAGGTGAGGCACATCCATATCTGTCAATCAGTCAATCACCAATCAATCAATCACACTTTCAATCCTCTGAACGGGTCGTATGCACAGGACAGTAAAAAGGCCATTGGAGCAAATGGACAGAGAATGGAAGTGGTAGAGTCCATGATGTCCCATCTCTGGGACACACCTCCCTGTCTCCTCCTCCGTATGATTGGCCCCCCCAGAGGACAGGGGGTATGGGGGACCAAGGGCCGTGTAGGTTGGGTGCAAAGGCCGGACGGAAGCAGGCCATGGTTTCACAAGTCGGAAAAGACACACTCAGCAAAGGGCAACAGCAGCAGAGACAGCAGCAGCAGCCGGGAAGCCCCTGACACCGCAGGAACCTTGGGGTCTGTCACCCCGGCACGGGAGGCCGGGAGGAAAAAAAAAACGCACACCGAACACCGTAGAGACCCCTGTGGTCTCAACTCAATGGTGGGTGGCGTCTGAAAGGGGATGGGGCTGGCTTCCCCTTGGAGTTGACCCGCAGCTTCAGCCTGGAGGAATGTGGCCCAATGAGGTGGTTTCCATGGCGAGGTGGTCACACTCGCACAGTGGCCTCAGGCCCCTCTGGCACCACGACAGATCTTTGCCCCTTTACAAGCCATCACAAAACCAGGTCCTGGCCTCCCTACAAGAGGCCAGTGTCCCCAGACCAGGCCTCCTTGAGGCTGGCCCTCACTTGTGGCCACCAAGTGGTACAAGCTCAGGAGGAGCAGGCCGAGCACACAGGCCCGGAGGAAAAAGATTCACCCGAGAGAGAGCTCAGCAGGAGTCAGGGAAGCTTTCCATAGAGAAAGAGGAGGGGAGCCCAAGGCAAGCTCCACGAGGCGCAGGGCATGCACTGGAGGGCAGAGGCAGAGTTATAAACGGGTCGGTTACTTGACGAGATCTTCTGGATAGGCGAGTCAGGATCAGGCCGGGACAGCCACTGAACCACGTAGCTCTTCTTGGAGGGATCTGAGCTGTTTCCTAGAAGGAAAAGAGGAGGTTGCATGCAGCTGCCAGGACACCAGGAAGGAACCCTCACGGCACGCACATCACACACACACACACACACACACACACACACACACACACACACACACTTAGCTAGAGCAAAGCAGCTTGCCTCCAGGCATCGTGAGACCTGGAGCAATAGAAGGGAATATCCTTCCCGGATAAACTGATTTAGTCTCCTGCCTCTCTGCCAATCATCCTGGGACCCAGATGTACTCAATGTTGCCAACTGGCCACACACCTCAGGCCGGGCCACTTCCCAATCCACGTCCTGTTCTTTCATCCTCTGTACCCCATCTTACAGGGCTCTCTGTCACTCAAGCACTGTACTGAAGAAACATGGTGAGGATGACAAATCCTGACATCACCCCCACCAGGAGTGTCATCTGATCTCTCTTGTACTGTATCCTCTGCAGAAGAGAATAGCGAGGGATAGGGTCTATCCTTGAGTTGCTGTGTGGACCAAAATGTTGCAGCCCATGTAATATTGGACCAGGCAGCTACACCGTACTCTTGATTGCTGTTCTCAAAGAATACAGGGCGCCCTCTACTCATATGGGCACCCCCTGCCTATACTAGGATCTCTATTGTATGGGCCCCAACACATCTGCTAGCTCAGCCCTGCTGTGCTGTGGTTCATTGTGGGTCACTGGAGTGTAAGATTGTAACATCGTGCATGCTATGAAGGCAAGAATGGGCTGAGATTCCTCCTCTATGTACACCAGGATCTGTCCAAGGATACCTATGTGTCATTCCCCACACCCCAATCCCATTTCTTTCTAGGGAAAGTCTCAGCCCTGCCTGGGAGTGCTCAAGTTCAAGTTCACCTATGGCAAACCCAGCCATTTTGAAAGAAGAGCAGAATTTGATTTCACCAGGCTACCATCCCCCCTTTCCTAGACTGTTTCATGTTGGGGTTACACAGAGGCGGCACAGGGCTTACGGGGGCACGGTGCGAGCCTGCAGATCCTTGCCGTCTCAGGTCGCTCCTCCTGGCAGACACCAAAATTATCATCTGCAGTGCGGCAGAGCACTGGCCGTTCCTGGGTGCCGTTGCCACAGGTTACCGAACACTGTAGATACAGAACCATCAATCAGGGTCACCTCCCGTGCTGGGCCTCAGACGTCTTGTGCTCCCCAGGCATGTGGTTGGTGACCCATGGGAGATGGTGTGGGGCAGAGTGTGGGTTTCATCCCCTGGGGGTTGTCCTAGAATGCACATGTCCATCTCTCGGGGCCACTGTGACACCTGGCACTTCTGGTTCTTCCCTCCTTCCCATGGCTTGGATATGATTTGAATATGTCATCCCAGACCTATGTGTTGGAAGCTTTGCCCCAGTGGGGTGATAATGAATAGGGGATCAAAACCCAGTGGGAGGCTTCTCTTGCCCATGTGGACCTTGGCTGCCTGCCTCCCGTGGAGTCACTCTCCATGGGCACCGTCATGGTGCCACAGATCATAAGGGTAAACCTCAAAAATCATGAACTAAAGAAGCCTCTTTCTACAGTAGCCAGAAACCCTCTACACTGCCAGAAAGCCCTAGGAAGAGTCCTCCAAAAAGGAAAAGCAGCTATGACCCATTGCTCCTGGGCACACACCCAAAGGATCCTAAGTCAACATACCACAGAGGCACCTGCATATCTGTGTTTATTCTGCACTGGCACAGGAAATGGACCCAGTCTATTTGTCCATCAACAGATGCATGGAGAGAGAGAAAAAGGTGGTACATATATGCATGTTTGTTTATGTGTGGGTTCATATATGGTGTGCAGGTACACATGCATGAATATGTGTGTGCATGTGGAGATCTGGTCCACAGTCTTCTAGACCGACTTCCACCTTATTCAGTGATTTGGGGGTTTCTCATTGGAACTCAGACTTGGTTGACACGGCTAATCTAGCTAGCCAGCTTGCTCCTGGCATCCCATTGCTGAGTCAGCTCTGGAACTCTAGGTAGCCTTTATGTGGGTTTTGGGGAGTCCAAACTCCAGTCTTCATGCTTGCATAGCAAGTCATCTTCCTAGATCCTACACAATGGGATCTTATTCAGTCATAGGGAAAAGCAAAACCGTGACATTTGCTTAACAATGGATAGAATTAGAGACTAAATAAACTGGGCTCAGAAAAGACATTCTATGTTTCCCTATATGTGGAATTGTGTGTGTGTGTGTGTGTGTGTGTGTGTGTGTGTGGAGGGAGATGTGTATGTGGCAGGCGTGGTGTGTGTGTGGCATGTGTATGTGGCATGTGTGTGTGGCATGTGTGTGTGTGGGTGTGTATGCACTGTGTGTGGGGGTGTGGTGTGTGAATGGGGTGTGTGGTGTGTGTGCATGTGTATGGGGTGGTGGTGATGGGGCTTTGTGGTGTGTGTGTGGTGCGTGTGTGTGTATGCGTGTGTGTGCGTGTGTGCATGTGTATGTAGTGTGTGGTATATATGTGTGTGTAGTGTGTGTGGTGTGTGTGTGGTGTGTGTGTGGTGTGTGTGTGGTGTGTGTAGTGTGTGTGTGTGTGTGTGTGTGTGTGTGTGCATGTGTGTGTATCTGTGTGTAAGGTCATGACACTCTTGAGGAGTCCGATGGGAGAGGAAAAAGGGACGGGGAGGGCAATGGGGAAGTGAAGTGACTTAGAATGTTTGAGGATATCAGAATGAAACCTTTTACTTTGTGTGCCAACTTCACAGTAGAGAGGATAATTAGACAATGGAGGAAAGCAAGAGTGTTTCAAGAAGAGGATGTAAGCGTATCCGCCTACAACTGTCCCTGCAAATGGTACTCAAGCACCCATTATAGCAGTGGAAAGTGGGTTAATACAACTCTCTAGCCGGAGGATGCTGCAGGCCCAGGGAAACCTGGAGTGGGCTCCTGCAACATCTCTGACCCATCCCTGGGAGCTTTGGCAGTCCCTCTTAGTCTAATCTCTCTAGACACAAGGCTCAGGTACCCTCTACCCCCACCCCAGCCACTGCTTCATGACCCTGGTGAGGAACCAGAAGTGCACTCACACCTGGCTCCTGGCACTGGGCCTCATTCAGCTTCATTATGAGTGTGTGTGTGTGTGTGTGTGTGTGTGTTCAACTCAGCAGACCTGTGATTCTCAAATGCTTCGCATTCCTATGCAACAGCCTGTTTTGAGGAATGGCTCTTGTGCAGTTTCTGGGGACCTAACCCCTGGAAGGTTCTGGGTGTTAAAGAAAGTTCCTGCATGTGTGGGGCCTTGGGATAGGCTATACTAGTTTTGCTAGACAGTTTAAACCAGCAGCGCAATTTATGCATGGCAAATATCTACTCTCCTTCCATCTAGGATCTGAGGTCCATCATCATGTACCTCGGTCCCTGATGGAAACCCTGGACTTCCATGCTGTGGCTCCCACTGGTGTTCTGAAACCTGAGCTGAAGCCTGGAGGACACGAACTGTATCCAAATGGGAATGCCCCATCTGTCTCCCAGTCTTATCGGAGCTCAGTTTGGGATCAAGGGCATTCGACCAAGAGAACAGCTTACCTGGGACCAGGACCCAGCCCGCCACCGCCCAGGGCAGAGCTCACGGTTGCAGGTCCGGCGGCTCTCAGGACGGTGGTCATTGCAGTGTTTGGTGTGCACGGAGCGGGTGGTGTTGTTGTGCAGAGGTTGAATACAGCGGACGGAGCGCACCTGCATGCCAGTTCGACCACAGCTCTGAGTGCAAGGCTCCCATTCACCGGTGACCCACCTGCCCGGGCAGAGTGGCAGGTGGTCAGGGAACGAATCTGGCTGTGGCTCAGGTGGGCAGTAAGAACAGAGAGGTCAGCCTGCTCCTGCCTGCAGCTGAAGGCTCTCCCTTGTTTCGCAAAAGCATCCACCATGTGTGCAGGCTTGCATAAAGGGGAAACTGAGGCTCAGGTACTCTCCTGCCTGTCAGAGTCTGGTAGGCTCTGCTAGAGTTAGTGGCCTGAAGGGTCTGCCTCCTGTCTCTCCCCTCAGGGCCCTGAGCCTGACCACAGTCTCATCTTCTGATGGTATAATTGACCTTCTCTAAGCTAAACTCAAGAGCACTGTGGGCTCCCTGAGCCTCTGTCCCTGCATGTACCTTACCCCACCATCTTCCCTGACCGGGACCCAGATATGCATCCTGCCAGGGTCTGAGGATCTGAGGATCAATCCTGCTGCTCAGAAGCATCTATTAAGCATTAGAAGCCAGCCCGGGGATGCCGAAGCCTGTCTCCCCACCGAAGTGTCTTTTCTGAGATGCACACGGAGCTTCCGTTCAGTTGGCAGAAGAGGGCCTGCACCTTTAATCTACTCTTTGGTGGGTAAAGAGCCCCAACACCTTACAAGATGCCAGGCCAGGGCTTCCAGGATGCCCAATTTCATCCCTCCCTCCACCTCCACTGCACATCCCTGGGCTGTGGCCTCTCCCAGCACTCACACAGGCTGGGAGCACTCCTGAGGGTTGCAAGCTCGGCGGATGGCTTTGGGCTTGGCGAGGGCACTGCAGAAGGCTCGGTGCACCATCTTGCTGTCCAGCCTCCGGCGGCAGCCGTACTTAGTGAACTGGGACCCTGAAGACAGAGAGCTTGAAGGAGCTCAATGGGATGGTGGGACCCCCTTGGGGAAGGGGACTTAGAGAAGTAAGACCTCTACCCGCAGAGTATTAACCCGTTTTCCTCTCTCCTCGTTGGCGTTTGTTTTTTTCCTGTATAATCCAGGTTAGCCTTGAACTCATTTCTTATCCCAGTATTACCCCAAACTTGAAATCCTCCTGCTTCAGCCCTCCAATGCTGAGAGTACAGGCTTGTGTCACCATGCTTAATTCCTCCTTACCCTTAAAAGGATGTGAAGGTTGGGAAGGAAGCCTTGAAAGGATCTAGCAAGATACTGGCCCTGCACCACGCAGAGAGAGCAAGAATGCAGACTCCCTTGATGGCTTCTGAGACCACAAGGAAGGTTCTGTTCCCCTCCGTGACTTAACTATTGTTTTCTATCTCGGGGTCTGGCATCAATCAGGCAGGGGTACCTAGCATGCATGACTCCTGGTTTTGTTTTTTTTTTTCTGTCTCCTGTGTCCTTTTCTCAGTGTGGATGCTGTTCTTCCCAGAGGCTACTGGGAAATATCAAGGGTATCTAGAAGATAGAGGTTAAGGGGGCGGTACTTTTTAACTACCTACAATGTAAGTTACTCCATCCCAGGACAGAGAATAATGGAACCTGAATTTCCATAGTACCTAGTGTATATACAAGAGAATCTAAGCACAGCCAAGCGGCCTTCTCTAGTTAGGGCATCTGAAAGCATCCTGGGACGCAGAGGTGTAAGTGGCACTGGCCCACAGGAAGGGGGTGAGGGACAGTGAGGAGAAACTTGTGCAGAATCCCCCAGAGAAGCACTGTGTGTTCAGGGAAAGCATTCGATGTGGATTAGGCAAGGATGGGAAAGGCCCGGTCTCCATCCTGCAATGCCAGCTGGAGGAAGTGGAGCCTTCAAGAGGAGGGGCCCCTTAGGTCATTGGGGAGATTGGGAAGCCAGCCCTTTCCTCCCTCTCTTTGCTTCCCAGCCACCTGATAGGCTAGGCAGGAAAGGCCAGCAGCTTCCTCTGCTGTCTGTCTGCCCCTGCCATGATCTGGGCCAGAACCTCTAAAATCATTGAGTGGAAATAGAGTTTTTCTTTTTGTAAGTTGATTACCTCAAAGGCTCATCACAAGTACATATACATCACTCAAGATTGATACAACCCGGATGGGGAGGTAAGGCATAGAACACTATCTGGAGGCTTGCCTGGACCTCAGAGGCTACAGGCAGAATTTTGGCTTTTGTCTCACAAAAGGAGCTACTGGAGGAATTACAACACAGGAGGGGGCAGGGTCTTGTTCATCCCTTCATTTTGTTTTTCTGTGTATATGTGTGCGCACACATGTGTGCACTCTGTGGCGTGCCTGGGGCTGATGTCAGCAATTATCCTTCTTTTCCACTCTAGTTATTGATACGGGGCCTCACAATCAAATCTAGCGCCTGCCAATGTGGTTAATCTATAATCAGATTGCTCTGGGGATCCCCTGGTCTCTTGCCTTCCAAGCCTGGAATTACAGGAGGGCTTCCAAGCCCAACTGACTTTTACATGTGTTCTGGGGATCTGAACTCTGGTGCTCATGCTTGCAAGACAAGTGCATTAACCACTGAGCAATCTCTTCAGTGCCGATTCATTCCTTTAAAAGGTCATTCTTAGGCCTAGAATGTGTGACAGGATTTTCTCTGTCCAATCACACTAAAATATTAGTGCAGCAGGAGGCCTGTGATTGGACAGGGAAAGGAAGGTGCAGCTAAGAGTTGGAGAGACAGAGAGCATCTGAGGGGGCGAAGGAGGCCAAGATGGAAGCAGAAGAACAGGAAGACGAACCTGAACCAGCGTGGCTTTGATTAGCCACAGGTAGTTAGGATATTAAAGGATAGAATAATTGGGATATTTGTCTAATCTAGGTGGGCAGCTTTTATCATTATCAATTCATTCTGAAATTATTATCTTGTCATCTTGTGAATTGAGAATTTATTGATATATAAATTTGTTTGGTTAATTATAAGCTTTTAGAGTTTTGTTTCTACAGGGTTGACGGGTGTGGCGATGGCTGACTGCAAGGTGGACAGTTGCTGTGAGAGCTAGCTAGAGAGTTGCTAGTGATAGGAGCACAGGAAGCCTGCCAGTCTAGTCCTGCAGGAGAGTTGGTGGGCAGAGAACAGCTAGAACTCGAAGAGTTGGCCATTTTTTTTTTTTAAAAATATCTCCCGAAACAAGAGTGGATCCACAAGGGCCAGTGGGAGGGAGGATGGTGTTGGACCAGATGGAGGTGGGGTGTGGAGATGGGGCATCATCTAGGCAAAACTGTTGGGGCTGGTCTGTGCTGTGTATACAAATGCTAAATTCTGAACCCCAAGTTCTCATTGCCCTCAGACACATGACTTCTGAATACACCAACCAACTGGCCTTTGCTGTGTAAACCTTGTTCCCCAATTTAAAACTATTGGTTAAATAAAAATGGCTACATCCAATCACTGGAGAGAATAGAGGTGAGCAGGGCTTGAGTTACTGGGCTGGAGGTCACAGGAAGGGAGGGAGGGAGGGAGGGAGGGAGGGAGAGAGA
>JADRCD010229579.1:26907-42582 GCA_019843815.1 Montemys delectorum | reverse complement strand
GTGTGCTTTTTTTATCCCAGTGTTTACCCCAGGGGGAAAAAAGAAAAAAAAGGTAAGCGCAGCTGGGAGGCTGAATCAGGAGGATTGAAGGCCAGCCTGGGCTATGGGAGACCCTGTTTCGAAACAAACTCCACAGAGTGAAACTGTTTAAAAAAAAAAAAAAAAAAGACAAAAACTTCCTTGCCGTTATAAATGTTCAAAAAAACAAAGACAAAAACTTCCTTGCTATTATAATTGCCTTGCTGTCACTAACTTACTCATTGACTCATTGAGTCTGCCCTCCTCTCTATACTGGAAAAAAAAAAAGAGAGAATTTCGTACCTTCTCCTAATTGCTTCTAAAACACCTATGTGCAAAATTTCGTGAGACAGAATTTCACACTGTAGCCTAACCAACGTAGGCCTCAAGCCCGCTAGGATCAACTGCTTCTGCCTTCCAAGAGAGAATTCTGGAGGGAGGCAATCACACCTAGCTTTTCTTTTCTTTCTTGAATTTGTTAAAAGACAGGTATGTCACTATGCATGCAGGCTTGACTGTCCTGGAACCGGGAGATCTGCCTGACTCTGCCTCTTGAATGCTGAAATTTAAGGAGCACACTCATCTTTTTTAATGTAGTGACTTAATTCCTTCGAGTAATTTTAAACTTTGGATTCTGATTTGGCTCTCAGATGCTCAAGAGACTTTAAAAAAGAGACAGTAATCCTGCAGCTGGCCCGTACGGGGATCGAACCCGCGACCTTGGCGTTATTAGCACCACGCTCTAACCAACTGAGCTAACCGGCCAGATGTGAGGAAGAGGCTAAGTAAAACTACAGGAGGAAATTTTCTATTTAAGTTCTATTTATAGTTTTAAACAAGAGAACCCGAAATGCTTAAACATCACTTTCAACAAAATCTTTAACCGCTGACGAACTTTTCCTGAAAAAGCTCTCATGACCCTATGTTTCACTTTTAGAAGCATGCCAGTTACCAGATAGAAAATTGCAAACTTCTCAATAACTCGTTACTTATTGCCAAGAGATAACTCCTATTTCTTTTAAGTTGGTTCAAAGTAAATCCTCAGAGACTTGTGGTATCGAGGAACCGAGTCTCTAACATTCGCACACATTAGCATGTAGGTTTGCGCTACCCCACAGCGTATAGCTGTCGAAGAGACCCCGGCAACCAAGACGGCCCTAGGAACAAACCCCAGAGCCTAGCATATGGGACTACCCCTGAACCACACTCCCTTCCCTGAGTCTTATACGTATATTTAATAAAATCTACTTTCAAATGAATAATGCACTGTATTTTTTTTTTCTTATTTTCGTTCCTGGAACTAGTGGAAACGGAAGAACAACTTAGCTTCGTATACACAAAAGGATTTTCGGGGGCGGGGGGGTGCGGGGAGGGGGAGGACTGGGAAAGGCGATGTTTGATATGTAAATAAAGAAAATTTCCAATAAAGAAAAAAGGAGAATTCAAAAAAAGCCTCAAAAGTCCTTTTCTATGGTAACAGTGAAATAACGCAATCCCTTATCACGCAACAGGGACTTATCACGCAAAGGAACATGGTTGAGAAGCAGTGAGAGGTGGAAAAGAGACCTTTGCCGAAACCCGGGATCGAACCAGGGACCTTTAGATCTTCAGTCTAACGCTCTCCCAACTGAGCTATTTCGGCTCGACGGTGGTTGCTTGGTAACAGTTACTTAGCTAGCTATATCAGGACTCTAGACGGTCCCTGGGAAAATGATCCGTGACGAGAGAGAAAGAGAGAGAGAGAGAGACAGAGAGAGACAGAGAGAGACAGAGACAGAGAGAGAGACACAGAGAGAGAGAGAGAGACAGAGAGAGACAGAGAGAGACAGAGAGAGAGAGACAGAGAGACAGAGAGACAGAGAGACAGAGAGACAGAGAGACAGAGAGACAGAGAGACAGAGAGACAGAGAGAGAGAGAAAAGTCAGGAGGGCTGCTTATTGTAATGGCCTGGACACCGAGCCCAAACCCAATGAGAGAATAAACGCCAGGTGGGAAAGTCCCAAGAGTTTAGTAGCTGACAGCGGGGTGGCACTTCTACTCTAGAAAGAAATGCTCGCCGTTTGTAGGAAACAGTCTTTTACGCAAACTTTGTTGCTGGGCAAGCAAGAGAAAGCAAGCAGACTACAAGGGACAATGAAAAGCAGTTTGCTTGGGCTAAACCAAAAAAGTTTTAAAAGTTTTAAAAAAACGGACATGGTTCCAAATGTGACCCAGTTTGAACAATTTCTCTAAAAAGATGTTATCTCCTTTCTTCCGGCACACTGAACCTGGATAAAGAACGGTTTAACCCTTGGGCTAATTTTTATTTTGGAGGTTTGTTTTTTTTTTTCTCCTAGGTCACATGACAGGGATCTCAAGATATCTCAATTTCCCTTTAGCAAGGTACATTCTAGAATAGTTAACAATGCATTTTACATCTCAGTGGCTGAAATATTTAACCACATACATACGGGGTAATATCAAGTGCCAGTTCCTGTACTACTGCCCTGCCAGAAGCTCTGCCAGTCCGTAACTGTCCTTGCCTGGCTTGACCCTGGCTAGGTGGGTGGAAAAATGTCTATATACCACCTCCAGTCTAGCCCCAAACATTTCTGGATCAAACCTGTCTCTGTGTCTCTCCAGTCTAATGGGTTCTCTCACACTGTCCCTGTCTTCTTTCTTTGTAGCAAAAAATGTCCTATAGTCTGGAGTTCCTTTTGTAGACATTCCATTACAAAAATTATGTTTGCTGACTTTATTGTCAAAACAACTGGCAGGATTCACAGGGGACAGGTAATGTGAAGAGGGAAATTTGGAAAACAGGTGCAGGGAAAGTGGGGGGGGGTTACTTGGAAAGGGGGTGGAAGGTCAGTTTAGGAGATGGGAGAGGAGTGATAAATAATACTGAGATTGAAAAAAACACAGGGGTCATTTTATTTTATATTTACCTAAAATTACATACACGTGTGTGTGTGTGTGTGTGTATGTGTGTGTGTGTGTGTATGTGTGTGTGTGTTTAAATGAAGTTACAACCCATGAGGTGATGGGGTGATAATGATTCCCCCAAGGACCATAAACTAACAAAAATTCCAGCACCAGGTATGAAAAATCTCTTTTTGAGTTGTTGGTTGGGGAAATCCAAAAGACTCTCCAAACTGTTCAGGCTATTGCTGTTGCCGTTGGTCTCTTCCAGAGATTGAAAATAGGCCCCTATTGCAGAAGACAGCCGGTACTTCAGCACTCGGGATTGTGTCTGATCTGACTCAAAGGCCTCCTCCATGAGAGCTAGCTTCACAGCGCTAGAAAATGCTGTCTATGTAAGTTGCCTAAGGAGGGAAGCAGTCAATGGTCCTGCCCAGCTGCCATGCCGATATTTTGGCAGTAACCAACAGCCAGACTTAAGACCCCCTCAACTGGAGGAAAATTTAGCCTACTGTTGTACCCTAGCCAATTACACACGCTGGTGAGGTCATTAAGCTTTGAGGACAACCTTCTTTTGTCTCTTTCCTAAGCCAGTATACCAGTATAATTCCTAAGTGCACTCTAAATACTTATCTTTATGCCTATAGATCAGTGTAGCTCTCAACCCTCACCAAAGAAGCTTGGGGTTTTTGGTTTGTTTGTTTGTTTGTTTGTTTGCAGCAGACAGAAACCATTACAGAAAGCCACAACTAGTCAAAGTGCCAAGAACAACTGGCTGTGCGTGTGGGGGGGGGGGGATGGGGGGGGTGCCAACCGCAACGGATTGCATCTGTAACCCACAACCCCTAACCCCTATACCAAAGGCGCGGGGGCATCGTGGAGAGGGAAGAAAAAGATGGTAAGAGTCAGAGGACCATGAAGTCTGCGGCCATCTAGACTGTGACTGAGAAGCTACATCCGTGAATTCTCAACAACACGGCTGCCTAAACAAGACCTGAACTATGTATGGCCCCATAGGCTGACATACCAACTTAGAGAGAGGAAATTAAAGACTGATCAGAGAGGTAGGATTAGTCTTCCCAAAGGATAAGGCCCCTAATTGGACATCCAATTTTATTTTAATTAAAAATAGAATAAATTTTAAAAATTAATTAAAAAACAATGGCGACAAAGTTAAGTTTAAAAAAGAAAGAAAGAAAAAAAAAAAAGAAAGAAAAAAAGATAAGTTTAAAAGCTATAACCAGGCGGTGGTAGCGCCCGCCTTTAATGCTAGCGCTTGGGAGGCAGAGGCAGGTAGATTCCTGAGTTTAAGGCCAGCCTAGTCTACAGAGTGAGTTCCAGGACAGCCAGGACAACACAGAGAAACCCTGTTTTGGGGGGGTGGGGGGGGGGAAGCTATAAAATGTAGTAACCCACTGTACTGGCTGGTTTTGTGTGTCAACTTGACCCAGGCTGGAGTTATCACAGAGAAGGGAGCTTCAGTTGGGGAAGTGCCTCCATGAGATCCAGCTGTGGGTCATTTTCTCAATTAGTGATCAAGGGGGTAGGGCCCCTTGTGGGTGGTGCCATCCCTGGGCTGGAAGTCTTGGGTTCTATAAGAGAGCAGGCTGAGCAAGCCAGGGGAAGCAAGCCAGTAAGGAACATCCCCCATGGCCTCTGCATCAGCTCCTGTTTCCTGACCTGTTTGAGTTCCAGTCCTGACTTCCTCTGGTGATCAACAGCACAGTGGAAGTAAGCTGAATAAACCCTTTCCTCCCCAACTTGCTTCTTGGTTATGATGTTTGTGCAGGAACAGAAACCCTGACTAAGACAACCACCCAGTGTCAAAAGTGTGATTAAAAAGGAGGGAGAAAGAATGATGGGAAGATCTGTACATGGGGAATCGATCCACATTCCCCTGGTTGGTGAGCCAAAGCTTCAGGCACCTATCTGAGTCTTCCCTAGCTTTTATGACATTGTTTAGGATCATCTAATTGAGCACCCAAAGATCTCTTTCTCATTCAATTTTTCTATTTACTAAGAGTAGATTACAGAGTAAAAACCCTGAATGTGTGTGCCACTTAATGAATGTTACAGGTCCTACCTCCAATTCCCTCTCATTCCGTATCTTCCATAAAGTAGCCACATCCTGAGCCTTCTCGTCATCTTTAGTGGCTGTTTTAATTTAATAACTTTATGCATTTTAAACCAAACAGAATATGAATTTTTTTGTGTGTGTCTGGCTGTTTTCAACCAATATTATGTCTGAAATGTGTATTATTTGTTTATGTATTTATTTTTGTTGGTTGTATTAGTGTTATTCATTTTGTGGATGCTTATTTGTTTGTGGCAGGGTCTGAAGTCACCTGCGTTTAGCCTTGAACACCTGTACACGAAAGATAAAGACTCTGAGGTCCCAATTCTCCTTCCTCTCCTCATGCTAGGATTATAGGCTTTGTCTATGCTTATGACTATAAAAACAGACTGTCCAAGCTAGGTGTTCAGGTCTGTGATAAAAATGAGCAACAACAAAAACATCTTTCTTTCTCATCAACTTCCACTTGTCAGATCTTCTACAATGTACTTGGCCATTTTAGTACTGGGTTGTCTCCAGCCCAAGCTATCATAAAAATCACTCCCTGATCGATCTTGCACATGACTTTCGGTAAACATAAGCACTTGTTTGTCAGATTGAAAGGCAGACAGAAGAAATTACTGGGTTGTAAGATACATATCTATATTTAACATTAAGAAATGCTTCTAAACATTCTATGAGAACTCATATTAATCCAGCTCAACCAGCACTTACCATTGTCAGTATTTGATTTTAGCTATTTGACCAGGGATCTTGTGATAGCTGAATCTACGATGTACACCAGAATAGCCTTCAACTTGTGACTTTCCTCCTCCTCCTCCTCCTCCTCCTCCTCCTCCTCCTCCTCCTCCTCCTCCTCCTCCTCCTCCTCCTCCTCTTCCCCCTCTTCCTCCTCCTCATCTGGTGCTGCTAGTATAGACATGCTTCACGGTGTTCAGCTTTCTTAGTTTTATGAAACAAAGTCTCACTCTGTGACCCAAACTGACCTTGAGCTCACCTTGATCTTCCTGCTTCAGCCATTAAAGTACTGGCATATAGGCAAGAGCCACTATGTCCAGCTAACTTTTTAAAAATGATTTTTAAAGTTAGCATATAAACTATATATTATTCTACTTTGTTCCCATTAATCCACTGTCCCTACTCCTTTTCCCGATCTTCCCCGTGTTAGGTCTCAACGAAACCTGGGACAAATGTTATTCAGTACCGGCAGCACTCTTCACCCCACCCCCTACCCTAAATGGCTCCCTCCTAGGGGTTGGCCTTCTCCTTCGTTCCCCCAGCCTCATCCCTAAATAACTCAAACACTTTGACCACACTGGTTGGTCTCCTGGCTGCCTCTTTTGGTGGTGGGAGGAGAGGGTTGGGGAGGGGTGTGCTCTCCCTCTTTCTCTTCTCAGGGTCTGCTTTAGTCTGCGGCTACGTTGATATGGGACTCTCCCCTCTGCCTGCTTTCTCCCTTCAATCTACAATACAAATCTTGTCTGTATTTTAGTAGTCGTGTGCTCTTCTTATTTCTTTTTTTTTTCTTTTCATTTTCACTCTGACCCCTTCTGAAAGGCACGGTGCTTGTGGGTCACAGGTTGGACGTGTTTGTTAACAGTCGTAAACTGGTAATCCTCTGCCTAGGCCTGCTGAGTGTTAGGATTACAAGCATGTGCTACCCTTTACTATTACGTTTACTTTAAAGTATTTTTAAAAACAAGCCTTTGGGCTGGAAAGATGGCTCCGTGGTTAGGAGCCCTAATCGCTCTTCCAGAGATCCTGAGTTCAATTCCCAGCAACCACGTGGTGGCTTACAACCATCTAAATGCAGTCTGAAAATGTGTCTGAAGACAGTGACAGTGTACTCACATATATAAAATAATTTAAAAAACAAAAACAAAAAACAAAACAAAAGTCTTCAGTTGAAATTCCTCACTAACAACTTCTTTCTGCTTTGCCACGCTTTGGGGGCCACAAGCACATTCTGACCATACGCAGGATTTTCCCTCTTTGGATTTTAAATGGTATTTCTGCTTAAATGCTGAGTGCTTAGGGAAGACTTCTATAACAGCCTTATACAAAGTAGTACCTCGGGGTTGGCTGCGGCGACACATACCTTTAATTCCAGCACTCCAGAGCCAGTAGATCTCTGTGAGTTCCAGGTCAGCCTGGTCTAAATAGCAAGTTCAGCAAGGACTACAGAGAGGTCCCATCTCAAAAGAAAAAAGAGAGAGGAAAAAGTAGCACTTCATACATAGTCTAGGCTTTATTAATCTATTTCTATTTTTCCCCTACAGAAATTGCAGACATTGCCTTATTTAAGGACTCATTTAGATATACATCTATTTGTATTTACATGGCACCTATTCTAACCGTGTGTGTGTGTGTGTGTGTGTGTGTGTGTGTGTGTGTGTGGTGGTGTTCCAAAGGCTGGGGGCCTAGGCTGGTAGCCCACCCTGCCTATGGCTCTCTCTCTCTCTCTCTCCCTCTGGAGGCAGTGGGCCTGCTGCTGAGGCCCAGGTCTCTCTCTCTCCCCTGGGGCTGACCTGTTTGCTGCAGGGCACCTTAAGTAAAAAGGAGGCAATGTATGAACGAGTTATTTTATTGTAGGAAGGAGAAATGTGCTAGTTAAATAGAGAGAAAGAAAGGAGAGGAAGGAGAGAGAAAGAAAAAGGAAGGAGAGGGAGAAAGGCAGAGAAGAGAACAAAGAGCAGAGAGGGGGGAGAGAGAGAGAGAGAGAGAGAGAGAGAGAGAGAGAGAGAGGAAGAGAGCAAAAGGAGAAGGGTAAGAGTAGGAGAGTAAGAGAACAAGAGAGTGAGGAAGGGACAAACCACCCCTTTTATTTGTATGGGGCGTGGCATGCCTGGCTTGTCGTCAGATGACTGGGTGTAAGGTCCAGCTAGAATGCTGGGAGCTTGAGGCATTGTCTGCCTGATAGAGCACACATCTCCTGCAGGGGCAGCTGTGAGGGGTCTGGGCTGAAATCTGAGCCATTGGTCGCAAGAGCTTATCACCGAACTCCTACCGTCCCTTGTGAACAAATTTACCTTGCTCAGTGGGTCTCTGGAGTTCCGAGGTGACTGCTCTACTGGACTCTGGCTGTCAGAACTGCCCACTGCCCCATATGTGTGTGTGTGTGTTTTGTGTGAATATGTGTGTGTGCACACTATATACTTTTAACATACGGTCCTGATACATAGCTCCAAGGCTGTCCTGAAACTGGATTTTCCTGCCTAGGTCTTCTAAGTGCTAGAATTACAGGCAAGAGACATTTATGCACAGGGTGTTTCATTGTTTATGTTTTCTGACGTCCTTATAGGACTTGGGTTCTAGAGAGCAAAGGCTTCTTCCCTGTTAGACCATCTAGAAAACACATGAGGGAGTGAGGACTCACTGTGTAGTTGAGTGATGACTAGATTAAGATAAAGAGCTCAGGAAGAAGGCTGGATTTGAGTGTAATGTTTTCTGAACCGGTGGGAATGTCTGTTAGATATGTCTACTGGACAGCGATATGCTTAGCTCTGCATTCAATTCAAAAGAATCCATATTTGCAGAGTTGTTCTAATCAAAGAAAAAAATTTTAACAATGACATGATAGATCTATCGAAGCTAGATTGAGAAAGACCTGGAGCACCAGTGAAGCATAGCATTGAATCTGTGACAAATTTCTAGAGAAGATTAACTGAGGGAAGAAGACTTCTCTCATGTGAGCAGCACTGTGGAGAGCTTTGAGGCTGCTTGGCCGGCATTGGACATTGGGCCAGGACAAGGAAGTAGGCTTCAGGCAGGAATCTGAAAATGGGCCAGGACAAGGAAGTAAGCTAAGGCAAGAATCCGATTTGGGGCAAGAACAAAGAAGTAGGCTTCAGGCAAGAGTTTAACTTTGGACTATGTATGACAGGGAAGTAGGCTCGGATGTCTTGGCCATCCTGATAAGCACCTAGAAACCGTGATCTCAGAACTTTGTTTATTGCTTTGCTTGTTCCTTACTATTTGTGTTTATTGTCTTGCTTGTACCTTCACCTAGAACTGACCTTATTACTTGGATATAATTAAAATGGTATAAAAGCAGGTTGGGAAAAAATAAAACCGCTTCAGTCTCAGAACTGGCTGGGGTCATGCTACAGTGTTGTCTAGTTGTCCTTTTTTCTTTTTAATCCTCGATCCTGCCCTGAAGAACCTGTTGATGGACTGAGCTGGCTTAGTCACAGCATTGTATAAAATGGGGAAAAGAGTCAGATGACAGCCCCCCCCCCAACTCTGCTTCCTGACATAATAACAAGGGGTGAGCAAGCAGTCTGCCACCAGGGTCAGGAGCAGGAGCTGGTCCCCACTACTATATCTCCCCAATACCGTGAACTGCTTGCCCTGAACTATATGCCAAAACAAACTCTACTTCCATTAAGCTGCTTCCTGTGAGGTATTTGATCAGAGCAAGGAGAAAAGTAACTGATATGTCCATCCATTATGATGGTATATGGACATAGCAGGTGAGTGAGAAACGTACCTTCTGCAAAGATATTGTGTTTCAGATGTGGGGAAACACATCCAGCCAAAGCTTAGCAACCGTTTACCTACCGAATCCTTAGGAATCCAGTGGTGTGACACATGTTGGGGAAACCTAGAGATTGTCTGGCACAGTCCCCAACCAGCAGGGAGGCAAACGCAGGACAACCAGGTTCCTTCTCAAGGCAGTTTAATCAGGAGTTGCTTCTTTCCAGGCAGTGACCCCAACCCTGCCTGGGTTCAGGCTTATAAGCACTAGTGCATGCCAATCATCAAAAGCCACGTATCATCTCTCCATAGGTCCCTGTTCAGTCACCAGATCTTGCCGGACAATCGCACCACCTCATGCCCAAATAAGGAGTTGTTTTTCTTGGGATGCACACTTCCACCGGTGGCATTACCAGGTGCGGCTCTCAGCTTACTACAAGAGATGTGAGTAAATTACTGCATCTGACCCTCCTAGAACCAAAAAAGAAACCCGATACGTACTGGCCCTTTTGCATTTGGGAGGCAGCACATGGCACATTCCTTACTTAGGTGTGCTACTTTGGCCACAATCTAGTGACTTAGAAAACTGCTCATTGCAGTGGCACCCAGAAAAGAAGGGGCTGCAACAGATCCAGTAAGGTATGGTATTCAAGCATACAAATGCTTGGTCACTGGCTACTGGCTGTTTGGGTCTTCTGGAGGAATTACATGACTACATGTACAGAGGTTTGTCTCCAAAGTGATTCTACATTCTGTCAAGTTGACAATCAAGATTTAACTATCCCAATTCTTCTACCCTTGTCAACTTGACACCAAAACATCATCCGCGGTCAGAATGCTATGCCCATCTCATAAAGCAAAACATATTCGGTCCAATTCCAAAAGTCCCCACCATCTTTAATAGTACCAGCACTATCAAAATCATTAGTATGGAGTCATTTCTGAGATCCAGGCAATCTCTTAACTGTAAGCTCCTGCACAATCAAAATAAAATGGCAACATTCTGATATGCAATGGCACAGAATAAGCATTCACATTCCAAAAGGGAGGAGTGCATGCATAACAGGAAAGATCAAAGCAAAGTAAGACCAAAATCCTGCAACTTCAGTATAGCACCTGCAGCTTGGGGCAGAATCACCTAGGTGCCAATGGAACTGAACAACCTGCTCGGGCAGTTCTGAGTCCTGTAGCATACAAAGCCTTTCTCTTAGGAAGCCTGCTTCATTTTATGCCTACAGCTTTTCTTGACATATATTCCATAGTCCTGGCATTCTCAGTACCCTAGGGCCTCCATTACAGCCTACATTTCACCTTCACGGCTTCTTTTAGGGGCAACCTTTCAGAGATTCTTTGTACTGAGGTACAAAGAATGCCTCACGAGAGTCAGGATTAGCCTGGCTCGAAGAGAACAACAAAGTCACTTGGGCTGTTGTGAAGCACAACTGACATCACTCATAAGAATGGGGTTTATAGCCTAAAAGTAATACTCAGGCTTTAAGAGGAAAGGATATTGTTTGGGATAAGTAAATTCTGGGAGATATGGACAGAGCCTTTCTCCTCAGACAGCAAAGGATCCCCAGGTTGTAAACCTCCATCATTCCTGGCATTCCAGGAAGAGCCACTGTGCACCTCATTTCATTGACAAAGTAAGCTGCGTGTTTAACTTCCTGGCTTCTCCAATGCTTATCGGTGTGTACTAGCCCCTTTCTGCCCTCTGTAAATAGCATGACCTATCCTGTGAGTACTACCAGGCAACTTTCCTCTGTCACCCACGTCATTATCCATGGACTCATGAATAAAACGGTTGTGGTGACACAGATACAAACTTTGATGTTGTGGGGCAGTGGTGGCACACATCTTTAATCCCAGCACTTAGGAGGCAGAGGCAGGCAGATTTCTGAGTTCAGGGCCAACTCTACAGAGTGAGTTCCAGAACAGCCAGGGCTATACAGAGAAAAAAAAAAAAAAAACCTGTCTCAAAAGAGAGAGAGAGAGAGAGAGAGAGAAGACAAACAAAAAAACAAAGTTTGATGTTGTTTGAGACAGTCTCTCCCTAGGTAGCCCTGGCTGGCCTGGAACTCACTATGTAGACCAAGCAGGCCTCAAATTCACAGAGATCTGCCTGTCTCTGCCTAGGAATTAGGGGCATGCACCACTATTTCTAGTCAGATAAAGTTTTTCCATAGATTCGGGAATATTGACTTTCATACAATTCCTACACCTAAGTGTTCTGTCTCTCCACTGTAGAACCAACGCTGAGATTCTTCTCTAGAGGTCATAAGTCAGCTACTCGGAAGGCAAGTTTGATTGTGTGTATCCACTTCAGTCCTGGGAAGGTGAGGCTTTTGTCCTTGCTGAAATAGATATAAATGTAGATACAAACTTACCTTCAATTCTCTGCAGGGCTTCTGCCAACACCAGTATGTGCGGACTTAGAGATCTCCTGTTTGCTGCCTTCGCCTTCTAAATATCATGCTGGCCCACATTTATCAATTCTCTGGCCGTATCCATTCCTCATCATCCTGAGACAGCGAGTTTGACAGGGGATACCAGCCAGGAGTCGATTCCTTCCTTGAAGGGCTGGGACAAGACTTTCTAGATGGTTCTGTGTGTTCTGAGTCAGCATCTGGTGAGTCAGCATCTGGTGTGTAGTACTATCTTGCCCACAACCAGTATTTAGAGATCCAGAACGAGCAGATAAAAATAAAAGTGGCACCACTCACTGTGACTCCTAAAGACCCACTTGCTGTTTTTCGGTTCCTGTCACACAACTGCTTGTTCCTCTGGCTTGGAATCTTAGCTCCCATGAAGGAATGCCTTAAAAGGTGTAATACTGAAGTTACTGCGCTGGAAGATCAGACTCCCAGACAGCCCTTTTGGCTTTCTCATGCCAACAGACCAAGAAGGCAGTTGGTTTGACTAGAATAGTTTACCCCGTCAACCAAGAGGAATGTGTACTATTAATCCATTAAAGGGTAAGGAGGGTGTGTGCGGAACACAAGAGATCCTTTGGGCTAATTCTTAGAAGTACTGTGCATTGTGATTAGAGTTGATGCCCAGACCCATCAGGAAAATGAAGGTAAGGATCTGTTATTAGAAAAAACAAGAAAACAAAAAACAAAAAAACATTTGGTAAAAGTCCAAGGGATACAGAAAGTACTGGAGGAAGACATTATAATATAGCAGTTATGATCGCATACATGGTGAGCTACTGAAAAGTAGACTCTGATTGGCAGGATTTATCACCATTGCCTATATTCTCCCATAAAACTTTATTTCTATTCCCAGTAACCACACGTATGGAGGCTTACAACCACCTGTAACTCCAGTTCTAGGTGATCTGACACCCTCCTCTATCCTGCAGGGGTAGAAAACAAGCATGTGATACACAGACATATATGTAGACAAAACAGCCATACATACAAAAGATAATTTAAGAATATTTAGGTAGGGCAGTGGTGGCACATACCTTTAATCCCAGCATTTGGGAGGCAGAGGTAGGTGAATTTCTGAGTTGGAGGCCAGCCTGGTCCACATAGTGAGTGCCAGGATAACCAGAGCTATACAGAGAAACCCTGTCTCAAAAAAACAAAACAAAACAAAACAAAACAAAACAAAAAAAGAATATTTAAAAAGCTAAGGGGTTGAGAGGAAGCTCTACTCCCAGGCACTCTGACATGCCCAGGATCAGAGGTGAGGAAGACCCAATATCTGTCCCAACACCTGGAGTAACTGGGACCAGTGGGACCAGGCACACAGGAACTCTGCCAGCCCTCATAGATGCAAACCTCACCAACAGAAAACAAGAGATAGAAGAGAGAATCTCAGGGGCAGAAGATACCATAGAAAACATTGACACAACAGTCAAAGAAAATGCGAAAAGCAAAAAGCTCCTAACCCAAAACATCAGGAAATCCAGGACACAATGAGAGGACCAAACCTAAGGATAATAGGTATAGAAGAGAGTGAAGACTCCCAATGTAATGGGCCAGTAAATATCTTCAACAAAATTATAGAAGAAAACTTCCCTAACCTAAAGAAAGAGATGCCCATGAACAAACAAGAAGCCTACAGAACTCCAAATACACTGGACCAGAAAAGAAATTCCTCCCATCAGATAATAATAAAAACACCAAATGCACGAAACAAAGAAAGAATTTTAAAACCAGTAAGGGAAAAAGGTCAAGTAACATATAAAGACAGGCCTATCAGAATTACACTAGATTTCTCACCAGAGACTATGAAAGCTAGAAGATCCTGGGAAGATGTCATACAGACCCTACAAGAACACAAATGCCAGCCCAGGCTACTCTACCCAGCAAAACTCTCAATTACCATAGATAGAGAAAACAAGATATTCCATGACAAAACCAAATGTACACAATATCTTTCCACAAATCCAGCCCTACAAAGGATAATAGATGGAAAACATCAACATAAGGAGCAAAACTACACCCTAGAAGAAGCAAGAAAGTAATCCTTCAATAAATCCACACAAACCTAATTCCACCTCTTACAACAAAAACAACAGGAAGTGACAATTACTTTTTCTTAATATCTTAATATGAAAATTAATATTACCAACATATCCTAATCAATTGAAATCCAATAATATGAGGAATTAGAAATTTGTTGATTGTCATCCAATGGTCTCTCTAATTTGGTAATTGGAGAAATAGGTCCAACATTGTACAATCTATATACACTTTCAGCTTATTTGTGACAGTGTCTTGCTGTGTACAACATAAGGGTCTTGAAATCTTGCTTCTCCTATCTCAGCCTCTCTATTAGTAGTATTGTTTATTTCATGTCTTTACACTATACTATAGTTTTCAGAACAGCTTATGTATTTCAAAAGTATTTATATACCCAAAAGAAACATAGAGGATTAACTAGGGAGGTGGCTTATAAGAGAACAACAAAGAGTGAGACTGAATGCTTTGCTTGACGTTTGTAACTCTTGTATCAAGTTTGAAGAAGAGGACTTTATAAGTTACTCTTTCTCTGAGATGAATGCTTTTCCAAATTATCACAGCTAATGAACCAAATTCTTACCCTCACCTAATGTCTGTGCCACCCTCCAAGCAGAACCATTGTTCATTGAAACAGTTGGTGAATGACTATGGATAGACCATCTTCTTACATACACCATTTCTTAAATGAATGTAACCTGTTCTCTGTTGGCTGAGAATAAAGTCACTCACTCAAGTCAAATAGCTTTGACCATAGCAGGAAGTCTGTATCCAAAAATCGTGCCTACAATTCATTCCTTGGTGCAGCAGAACTGTCAACTCTCAGCTTAGCTATGATGGAGGTAAAATCCTTTGGTGATGTGAAGGTCATTGAAGTACAGCCTTATTACAATGAAATCCAATGTCTAAAAATTGTTCTTATTTTGGGCTTGTACTACAGTAAGAGCCAAGATTTTAATCTCTACTAAATACAAAACAAACAAACAAAAAGACTTTATATATTTATGTTCATTTAAGAAAATACTAGTAGTGATGTATTATTTTGAAATATACAGTTAATATGTTTGGAGCTATTTAAAACTTATATTGAGAAAAATGTATTTTCACTATTGCTGTAGATGAGCATCTACATAAGACTGTTAAATTGATTGTTGTTTTATATCAAACAACTTTTATAACACTTATTTTTATTGTTTTAATATTTTATAAATTTTAAGGAATATGACAAAAAAGATATTGTAGGTATTGAAGGGGGGTCTCTGGGAGGAGTTGGGGTACAAAAGGAAAACAAGAATGTGATTTAATTCTACTTACTTAAAATATGTTTTTATATGTTAACAAATTCAGATAAATTGAAATCATGTAACTTTTCTCATCATAATGCAATAAAAGTTTAAAAAAAAAAAAAAAAGGCTAAGGGGTCATGATATTCCCCTTTAATCCCAGCACTCCGGAGGCAGAGTCAGGTTGACCTTTATGAGTCTGAGGCCAGTCTACAGAGTTCCAGGACATCTAGGGCTGTTCTACAGAAAAACCTTGTCTAAAACAAAACAGCCAGGTATGATGGCATACACTTTTTTTTTTTTAAGTATATAATAGAATTTATTCAAGGCATGGGGAGGGGAGTTAAGAGGGTAGTAGAAGCAGCAAAAGACAGAGAGAGAGGGAGAGAGAGAGAGAGAAAGGAGAAGAAGAAGAAGAAGAAGAAGAAGAAGAAGAAGAAGAAGAAGAAG
>JADRCD010229579.1:5000-26897 GCA_019843815.1 Montemys delectorum | reverse complement strand
AGAAGAAGAAGAAGAAGAAGAAGAAGAAGAAGAAGAAGAAGAAGAAGAAGAAGAAGAAGAGTTGAGAAGTAGAGGAATAGAGGCCCCAACCATGAGCACGTGGAGAGAGAGGGAGGAAGGGACAGAGGACAGAGCAGGGGCAGGAAGGCAAGAGTAAGAGAGGAGCAAGAGGTGGTGTACATCTTGAATCCCAGCAGTCAGAAGCAGAGGCAAGCAAATCTCTGTGGATTAGAGGATAGCCTAGACACATAGTGAGTTCTAGGACAATCTGTCTCAAAACAAGCAAAAAATAAACCAAAGACTATTATTTTTGCAAACATTTCCCCTTTGTTTTGTTATGAATACTTTTATGTGTGTAAACACATATATTAAATATCTTTCCTTTCCTCTCTCATAAATTATTAATAACTTCCTATCTTTTAAAGTATTGTTCACTTTACTCCCAAAAATTTAAATTACATGATATTAGGTGAACAATAAGTATCATGTAAGTACTTTACTTCCTTTTCTGGGAAAGGAGTTCCATGCTTCGAACAGGGTCGACCAGATGGTGATGCTCAATCTCTGAGGGAATTCCCCAAAGACGTAAGAAGGTATATGAAAAATTATTCAGACATGTGGCAAGACAGCAGAGCAAGTTTCTACATGGAGGCTTGGGGAGCAGGTACATCTGTGTTTCAGTATTAAGGTGCCTTGGCTGTGGGTCCCATAGGGTGGGACACCTGTGTGGTTTGTTTCTTTTGGCGACCACTCAGGCATAGGTCACCTGGTTCTCAAACTTTTGAGACTCTGAGCACACTCATTTAAGAATAGAATTTCCTGCTCCAGTATCAGGATGCCCTACAGCAGATTTCGGACAGAGTTTGTTAAAGTTAACTCATCTTGTTCCTGCTCCGAAGCGTCAGGGACCTTGATCTGAGGCAAAAGCATTCCTATTCTGAAAAACTGAGCACAGCTATCTGTCCCAGAATGACATCTCCAAGGCTTAGCACATGTTCATTTGAATATAGACTAATTCATTCATGATAGGTGGATTGCGATCTTATTATTTTCTTTATTACCTGTTAAAGTATGTTTTATGGAGATGTTTATATGAGCCAAGCTGACAAAGGACGGAGCTGGGATGGTTAGGTTTATTTCACTCTGTATCCCGGGCGGGTCTGGAACTGCGATTTGTATCCCAGACTGGCCTTCGTGTCAGGGCAGTCTTCCGGTCTCAGCCTCTCCAGTACAGACAGGGGTTGTTATCCAGGAAGGCTGTTCTAAAACAGGTGGTAAGGCTGGACTAAGCACAATTGTAGATTTAGGCCTTACGGCAAGCCTTGTAAAAATAGCAGAATTTAAGACCGGTGACGGCCTTGCCAGGTACTTACTCAGATGCCAAAAGCCTCTCTGCTTTTCTAGAAATTGGCATACAGGTTTAATTAATTTAACCTCTTGACTCCTGGTTTTACTTCTACGTTTGATATGGATCAGGTGCCCTTTCTCAAAGGACTTTATGTGTTCGCACCATGGAAAATATTACCATTTCTTGTTTTCTTGGAAGGAAAAATGCATTTCCAAACGTGTTTGAGGCGGAAAGGGAAGAAAACATGCTCCAGGTGAGGCTCGAACTCACAACCTCGGCATCACCCGCACATATACTGCTGTATAAGTACCGCGCGCTAACCGATTGCGCCACTGGAGCATGCTTTCTCTCTGATGGCTGTGCACACTCTACAGAGGGATGCGCGGGAGCGCGCCTGGTGCGGAAAGCATCCTTCCTTTGTAGAGTACTCAGGAATCTGGAAGTATCCACGTGACCTTTCCCTGGTTCGACTGGGACCAGCATTCATCCAGAGGGCTCTTTGGAAGGCGAAAGCTGATGAACAGATTTACAGCATTCCTGCGCACCTGCTGGAGCCAGATGCTGCTCTCTAGATCAGGGACAAGACTCAGAGCCCGCCTGCCTCCGAAGTGTGGAAATTACCGAGGTCTCTTCCCCGCTCCCAGAATTTCCCTCCTGAACCATCCTCGTCTTACCTGAAAAGCCAATTCTGTATCGCAGAGCTTCCTGGTCTAGCGCTCTTTAAGGAAACCTGAGGACCACCATTCCTCTTTTGTGCAGCGTACACAAAGGACGGAGACCTGTGCACACCAGTCGCTTCTCCTGCCTGACCTTCTTCAGAGGATCATTTCAGAGAGTATGTCTCTGTGACACACATCTGCTTCCTTTTACTTCTGGGGACTCTAATCATAGAGGTTAAATTTGCTAGCTGGGTGTGGTAGCTCATGCTTGTAAATCCCAGCACTCAACAGGCTTAAGCAGAAGTACCAGTAGGAAAGCCAAGGCGAGTTTGTTTGTTTGCATTGCTCCCCAGGTAACTGTATACCTGCCATAGCACCATTCTTCTATTTTTTTTTCTTTTTCTTTTTTCTTTTTTTCTTTCTTGCATGATTCTTGTCAAATCTTAGAATTATTAGAGAAAGGAATAGCTTGCCCATTCCTGACCCCTGACACCTGAGATACAGGACCAGGAGTCATAGATGTGACCAATTTTCTTCATGCAGACACAATGAAAAAAATAAAAACGGAGCCACAGCTGACACTTACTGCATGGCCATTTAGGCACTTTTATATATGTGTTGTTTGTAAATTTTACATAATTTTAAATTATTGTTGGTGTTACTTTAGGTTTTTGCAACAGGATTCGGTGTTGGGGGAACCCAGGCTGGCCCCCAACTTACTGGCCTTGAACTGCTTGCTGATCCTCCTGTCTGTGATGGAGCATGGGGAGATGGCCAGAGGTCCTTTTTTTTTTTTTCTTTAAAGGTTTATTTATTAATATACGTAAGTATACTGTAGCTGTCTTCAGATGCACCAGAAGAGGGCGTCAGATCTCATTATGGGTGGTTGTGAGCCACCATGTGGTTGCTGGGATTTGAACTCAGGACCTTAGGAAGAGCTGTCAGTGCTCTTACCCGCTGATCTCGCCAGCCCCCAGAGGCCCTTTTGTATTGCATATTGTTGAATGGAATCTGCACCTGCGTGTTATTACTAGCCTATGCACATAGTTCACTCTCCGGCCCAGGTGGCACCTGGAGGAGTGGGAGTTGTTAACAAACAGACACTAACTACACTCCGCATTCTGAGAAGAGCTTGAGCCCAGGTATACAGAGAATGAAGGGAATATGCAAGGGATTATAACAAGGAAGACTCGAAGACTCGGGCATCACAAGTCTCAACATTGTAGCTGATCACCCAACAAAGGGGTATACTATACCTAAACTTAGAATGATCAAGAACAGGGCTGGAGAGATGGCTCTTGCCATGAGTTCAATCCTTAGGAACCACCCAACACCCAGGGCTGTTTTCTGACCTCCACATGTAATGTCATGGTATACACATATGAGTAAATAAATGTAAAAAAAAGTAATAACAACAACTTTCAGGAACTGGAAAGATTAGTCAGTGGTTGAGAGTACTGGCTGCTCTTCTAGAGGACCCAAGTTCAATTCTCTGCATACACATGGCTCCTCACATCCATCTATAGCGGTAGTGTTATGGAGTCAGATGCTGTCTTCTGGTTTGTAGATGTGCATGCAGACAAAACACCTAGAGATATAAAATACACAAATACATCTTTTTAAAAAATAAATAACCTTTAATATGGTAGCGTTTTTAATTTCTTCCCCATATACTAATTTTTTTTTTCTTTTTTGAGACAGGGTTTCTCTGTGTAGCCCTGGCTGTCCTGGAACTCACTCTGTAGACCTGGCTGGCTCAAACCCAGAAATCCACCTGCCTCTGCCTCCCAAGTGCTGGGATTAAAGGCGTGCGCCACTACCGCCCAGCTTTTTTGTTGTTGTTGTTGTTGTTGTTGTTGTTGTTGTTATTTTGGACAGGCCAGACTTGTAAGCGGTCAGGATATTTAGATTTTATGAGATTAATCAAATCTCACTTCTTACTTCATAATCAGAAGGAAGTAGGACACCAACATGAGTGATTTAATAATATTGCCCGTCCACTTTGAGCTACCTTAAAGACTCATTTAATAAAAACACAAGGGATTTTAAGATTATATATTATAATATAACATGTAATGATATATACTGTGTGTCTCTGTGTTGTGGATCGGACTTAGGGTTCCACACAATATTAAGGAAGAACTCTACCACTGAGCTACATCTCCAATCTTCTTTTAGTCCCCTTTTCCTGCTTTTGGAGCCCAGGCTGGATTGGACTTTGAATGTAGACTAGGCTAATTTTAAACTCATATCAATTCTTCTGCCTCTGCCTCCATTGTGTTAAGATTAAAAGCATATACCTGTATGCCTGTTGAGGTCTGCTCCTTTTAACATAACTGTAGCCGTTTGGTCTCATTTTGCTCATAGGGTGAAATTAAGTTCAGGTTCTCAGATTTCACTTCCCAGAAGTAAGTATCCATAGCTGACACTAAAGAATGCTACGAGTAAGCCAAAATTATGGTTGACTCACTTGTACTCTTTTATCTCAATGTACTGGACTCCCCTCCCTGGTTCACTACCTGGACACCTCCTCTCTTTCTTCACCTAGGACCAATCAACTCTAAGGAGAGCTGATAATACTTTATTTAGTTAGCCAAAACCATTGTACCACTTCACTACTTGCTTTTAAGCCTCTGAACCTGGTTTTTCCTATAAAATGCCTTCCCGGAGGACAGACTGGTGACACAATTAAGTTATTCTCTTTTGTGATCCTGGTCAACCAGTCTTGGGGTGTGTGTGTTCAGTAAAGTATTCTTGCTTAACTGAGATTGATATTCGTATGGTTTGTACGGCAGTTCCTTAACCCCAACAATGCCTGGCTGCCCTCTTCCTGCTTTTTTTTTTTTTAATTATTTTATTTTATTTTTTTAATTTTGTTATTGTTGTTTGTTCGCTTACTTGCTTGTTTGGGACGGTCATACTATGTCGATGCAGAGTTAACATAGAGCCTTTAATCTCTTTGTAGAGATTAAAATGTGTAGCCCAGGCCGGCCTCAAATTTGTGAGCCTCCTGCTGTCTCTACCACTTCTGCATCCCGCTGGTGTGTGGCTCTTAGTTCTTTTCTATTTACAGAGCAAAAAGCCATGGCTAAGGCAACTTATAAAAGAAGGCATTTAATTTGGGACTTATAGTTGTAAACCATTTATCCATGACCATCATGACAGAGACCATGGCAGCAAGCAGACAGGCATGGTGCAGGAACAGGAGCTGAGGGCTTACATCTGAGAGCAGAAAGAGAGAGAGAGAGAGAGAGAGAGAGCGCAAATGGAGAATAGTAGGGTTATAAGAAGAAAGAATAGATAGCTGGGTTGTGGGGAAAGGTCTGTGAGCTGGAAGGAATTTATAGTAAGGGCAGAGGTGAGATGGGCTAGGACACTAGCATGGACTTTGAAATGTGTGGCAGGAACCTGACTCCATGAGCAGCCATATGTCCCTTTGGCCAGAAGTAAGGAAAAATGATAACTCCTTTTGATAGAGGGGAACCAGCTTTACAGGTTCCTGAGTGTCTTAGTCAGGGTTTCTATTCCTGCACAAACATCATGACCAAGAAGCAAGTTGGGAAGGAAAGGGTTTATTTAGCTTAACTTCCACATTGCTGTTGATCACCAGAGGAAGTCAGGACTGGAACTCAAGCAGGTCAGGAAGCAGGAGCTGATGCAGAGGCCATGGAGGGATGTTCCTTACTGGCTTGCTTCCCCTGGCTTGCTCAGCCTGCTCTCTTATAGACCCCAAGATTTCCAGCCCAGGGATGGCACCACCCACAAGGAGCCCTACCCCCTTGATCACTAATTGAGAAAATGCCCAACAGCTGGATCTCATGGAGGTATTTCCCAACTGAAACTCCTTTCTCTGTGATAACTCCAGCCTGGGTCAAGTTGACACACAAAACCAGCCAGTACACTGAGGAATGCTGGCTTTTATCTAACCAATAAAAATCCCTCTATAGTCCAGGTTAAGCTCATTTCTGGATAGTTGGAGTGCCTTTTGGGGTTTGCGGACCTGGAGTTTCTTTGGGACCTGACAATAGTTTAATAAATTATAATTAATAAAAGTAAGTTCTGGTTACTAGGTCTAGACAATCTTGGACCAGGCTCCAAGTCAACCCAGAAAGCTCCCAACAGAACAGTTCTGCTCCTAAATATACAATAACAGAAGCACAGGCTGCTGGGAAACAAAGTCCAGTCCTCTCTAAAGAGAGGACAAGCAGAACTACAGACTCACCCCAGAGATAACTGGTCCACCTGCTGAAGGAGAGGCCCCAGAAGAGGCCTCTGATTGTTCCACTGTGCTTAAAGTCCAGGATTTCATTATAGTAATAAGTAGGAAATGGCAGGTTCTAACTGCACCCATCCCTCAGCCCAGTGTTAGGAAAAGGCAGTAAATAACCTCTCAACATGAACCTCTTGATAAAGCAGTTGTTTCTCAAGTAGAACCACATGCTTCAGAGATTGCTGGGCTAGTATCTTCCACAGAAATAACAAGAAGCAGAAGAAAGAAGGCTAAAATTCAAAGAGAGCCAAGTCAGGAATCCTGTGCAGAAGCTCTACCTGCTGCTGAGTTATCACTTAATCCCCTGGAATTCCATCTAGGAGAACAGCCAAGAACATACATAAGAAAGACACTAAGATTGTAGCAGGAAATAAATAAATCACGGGAGATCTGTGAAAGCAGGGGCACAGATATTAGACAGTAGAGCAGAAGGGACGAATGGCTACCCATGGTGCCAGGCTGCCTCAGTAGCACAAGTACCTGCTGCACGTCCTGGCCCACTGGTCTCCTCCCCTGCTACAGCTTCCTTCCAGCTCATAGTACACACACCACCCCCATGCTGCCAACCCAGTTGTTCTATCTCCTTATAACCCTGCTAGTCTCAGCTACCAGCAAAACAACTTTCAAATATAACAAATGTCTGTAATAATGTCACTCAAGACTTTGACGATTCCATCCAAAGAAATTCAGAAGAAAAGAAATAATAACAGTACAAAACCACCAACATTTGCATGTAGGAGGAGAAAAATAGATGGATGTTGAGTCTCCTACAAAAAACAGAAAGGAGAACTGGAAGAGTCTGAATGAAGAGGACATTGAAATAATAGAGGAAAAAGAAACTAATGTGAAAGATTCCTAACTGAATAGAAGTTCAGAACTTCAGCCTTTAGAAGGCAGTTTCTCAGAGTCATTTAATCAACCAAGCTGTATCACTCAAGTTCAAATTGTAAAACTAGAATGAAATTATTAGCTCACACATTTGCAGCTGTAAAAATGTCTAGACTTAATGAGGATGTGGCAGAGGTGGTCTAAAAACAAATGACTTGACACAGTGACCATGGAGACAGGAAGAATGAGCTCACAAGCTTAGATATCAGCAAAAAGAAGAAAAGCCAAAGTGGTGGAGTTCTTGGGTATGACTGCAAATTATGCAAGTGTAAACTCAATGTGTCTCAGGATATAAGTTGTCCTGTTCTATTTGTTCTTAGCGGTGATGAAAGCCAGTAGTTTGAAATCAGCAAGAATGAAGAGAACACTGTATGTTTTATAAAATTAGTGGCTAAAAGAAGTTATCAAATGGAGACTCAGAAAATACACTGTGTGACAGTGAACCATTTGCTATTGACAAAAGCTTTCTAGTTTTGTTTTTTAAAGGATCTCAGGGAGGACTCCCAGAAGCATTCCCATTTCCTGTGCTCATTCTTTATCTCATCTGTGCTCCTGATAAAGGAACCTAACTTTGGTGCAGACAAGTAGGACTGCTAGTATCTTCCACAGATAAGAACCTGTTTCTCAAATAATCCCAGCATTCAAGGGGCTAAGGCAGGAGAATTGTCCTGAGTTTAAGGCTACCCTAGAATAGAGAAAAATCCTGAAATAAATAAATAAATGAAAAAGAAGGAGGAGGAAGAAGAGGAGGAGGAGGCAGAAGAGAAGGAGGAAGAGGAAGAAGGGAGGAGAAAAGGGAGTTGGGGGTAGGGGGTTTTCACTGAAAATATCACTTTTGCCAGGCAGTGGTGTCCCAGCCCTTGGGAGGCAGAGTCAGGCCGATCTAGAAGTTCCAAGCCAGCCTGGTCTACAGATCCAATTCCAGAACAACAGGCATAACAAAGAGAAACCTTGTATCAAAAACAAAAACAAAACAAAACAAAAGAGAAGGAGGAGGAGAAGAAAAAGAAAGAAAGAAGGAAGGAAGAAAGAGAGAAAGAGAAAGAAATGAAGAAGGAAGGAAGGAAGGAAGGAAGAGAAAGAGATCATACTTAGAGAAGGTAACAGGTAATTGTGTCTGTCATGAGAACAGAAGGGAGACGGACTCAGAAGGAGGAAGGCAAATCAGAAGGAAGAGACAAGTAGGGAGGGAACAAAATGGAAC
This sequence comes from Montemys delectorum, assembly GCA_019843815.1. NCBI lineage: Eukaryota > Metazoa > Chordata > Mammalia > Rodentia > Muridae > Montemys > Montemys delectorum. The sequence goes on along the minus strand of JADRCD010229579.1, from coordinate 18,528 downwards.
AAAATAGTGATGCATGTGTATAAAGATGCTGTAGTGAAATCCATTACTTTGTAGACTAATACAAAAGATAATAATTTAACAGAAAGTCACTTCTCACTTAACTAAAAAATGAATATGTCTTCTGCTAGGACCAGCACTCAGTATTTCCTATATTTAGTTCTTACAGACATTCTTCATTGGAATCTTCTAAATTTATTTTATGTCCCCTCTGAAAGATAATTCACTTTAAAGGCATTTCGGTATATGCCCATGACCATGCCCACAAAAGCTACTGAGGAATTAGTTTAAGTAACACTGAGCACTGAGATGTCAAACTTAGGGCTCCAGATTCTTCCCTTGAATCCCCTTACTGTAATTGCTGAGCATCTGGGGCATATTTGTTGAAGGGTAAGAAAAAGAAAGCTGAGAAGCTCAAGAAACAGAAGTAAACAGCAGGAATTGTGTCAGCAGAGCAGTTGTGTGACTCCCCCCACCCAGAGAAAAATGAAATGCGCAGCCCTGAAAAGAGGTGGAAAGTTCTGTTGAAATTCTGAATGTAAATCCAGGTATGACCATGCACATCTGTAACCCTCGTGCTTAAGGAAACATAAGTAGGATCAGAAGGCCTGTCCTGCCAACGCCAGGCACGACACCCGCCGACAGCAGGGGCAGCCCACGGCAGGGGCAAAGGCCACTGTGATGCCTCACCCTGAGAAGTGCTGGGTTCTCACTCTATAACCTCTAGGTATAGACTCTGGAGAAAGCTTAGAATTGCAGGTAGGCAGGGAAAACTGACTCCTGGACACACTTCTTCCATAAAAGGGATTGAGGCTTCGACTAGCGCATCATAGTATGCGAACACTACCATTTTAATTTAGCCTATAAGACACGTGTTTAAAAATAAAACAAATGAACTGTTTTGGGTCATGTGAGCAATCCTATCATTCAGTAGGCTGAAGCAGGGAGATTCCTGAAATTTCTAGACTACAAAGTGACCCTCAAAACAGAGAACAAAACAAAACATAACAATTTCAGTTGTTAAGACAAGGGGAGGTGATGGCATTTGCCTTTATTACCTACACTTGGGAGACAGAGACAGATGTACCTCTGTAAGTTCGAGTCCAGCCTGTGTATGGTATGAGTTCCAGAACAAGGACTATACAGAGAAACCCTGTCTTGAAAGATAAATATAATTTTTTTTATGTATACTTACAGTCCCAGAGGCAGGAGGAGCTCAAGTCAAGACCAACCTAGGCAGTTTTGCAAGACCTTGTCTCAATATAAAAATTTGAACAGGGCTGGTCAGGATAGCATGGGCTTTTAACCCTAGTAGAGGGAAGGTGGAGGCTGGAGGATCAAGAGTTCAAGGCTAGCTTCTGCTACATACCAAGTTTGAGGTCAAGCCGGGCTACAACGTGTGTGTGTGTGTGTGTGTGTGTGTGTGTGTGTGTAAATATATGTGTATATGAATATAACTCAATGGTAGAGCATTTGCCTAGCCCTAAGTTAAATACTCCATAACACCAAGAGAAAAAAAAATAATGAAAAAAAAATTCATGAGAGCAATTGCATGCCACAGACTTCTCAAAGCAAGGCAGTGTGGGAAATGTTTGAAGGAAGTGACAAATAGGCTTTCTGAATGTATGGGGAGAACAAGAGCGTGCCAGAAGTCCAGTGCCCAGGCTGAGACCGAAAGTGGTGTGAGAGGTGGGTCTGTATTCTAAATTTATCAATCCAAAGCAATAGAATACTATTACTAATAAAGTATATGTTCGTAGAAAGGTTTTTGGTGTTTGGCTTTCTTTTTTGTTTGTTTGTTTTTTTGTTTTTGTTTTTTCGAGACAGAGTTTCTCTGTATAGCTCTGGCTGTCCTGGAACTCACTCTGTAGACCTCAGAAATCTGCCTTTCTCTGCCTCCCAAGTGCTGGAATTAAAGGCCACTTCTGCCCAGCTGCGTTTGGCTTTCTTAACTAAATTGCAAAGACACTTTAAGAGACAACTTTGAAAGAAAACTTAAGGTGAACCCCAGATAAAAGATACAAAATTCCGGGGGAGGGAACAGGGGATTTAGGGGTTTTTTTGTTTGTTTGTTTGTTTGGGTTTTCTTTTTTTGTTTTTTGTTTTTTTTTTTTTTTTTTTTTTGGGAAAGGAGACAGGGAAAGGAGATTTTTTAAAAATTTCCTTTAAAAAAAAAAAAAGATACAAATTCCAGAAAATGGATACAAAAGGATTAGTCGAAGCTTGCGAATTGATATATAACTGGGAACGAGCTACCTTTCATAGCAGAGTGGCGCAGCGGAAGCGTGCTGGGCCCATAACCCAGAGGTCGATGGATCGAAACCATCCTCTGCTAGTTTACCTTTTCTTTCCCTTTATATTACCAGTGTAGCTTTGTCCAAAGGATTTGAGAGCAATCGGAAAGGATGGTACTGTAGAACCAGAAAACTGGGCCTTACGAAATCTTTAACCTTTTAAAGAATCCCAACATAATGGGAAACTGAACACCTTGATGTTTATTTTTTGTATTTCAGGTTTTGTAACCATCTCTGTCTCTCGTCCAGAGCTTCTTGGCTGTAAACTAACACTGTGGCGACGCTATGGCTCAGGCCCACTCTCATATTTTGCACCAGGCCCCGGGCTCAGTCTGGAGTACTAAACCCAAAACCAGATTTTAAGATGTAACAAACATACCGAAGCTTCGTTAGAGCTTCGGAGTTAAGGAAGCTTCCAGAAAACTGTCAAGTCTGAAAGAACATAGAAAACGATAAACTGGAACCACCTGTCCCCGCCACGAGTCGTCGTGACTTCCGAAGGGTTGGAAAAGGAGCAGGATTGGGTCATAACCTAAGTGCTCCCCTGAGCAGCTATCACCCTAAAGTTGGTCGCCCCCTCCCCGAGATAAATATATGATAATTGTGCAACTGATAAATGCTTTGAACTGAATTCCCGGAAAAAAAAAAAAAGATTTAGTTATTGTACTGTTACTCAGAACACTAAAGCTGCTATTTTGGGCGGCTGGGCACAGACAAACATAAACTCTGAATTCTTATAGGTCACAGATTTTAGTGATTAGTAAATCACTTTTATCATAAGAAACTACTATTTCTCAGGAGCCTGGATAGCTCAGTCGGTAGAGCATCAGACTTTTAATCTGAGGGTCCAGGGTTCAAGTCCCTGTTCAGGCGGAAAGGTGATCCTTTTGTGCTGGAAGAGTAAAACCACAATCAAAACAAGACTTCCTCTCTTCAAAAGAAATAAAAATGAACCAAGTGAAAATATCCAGTGTTGGAGTTAGTAGGGAAGCCATCCTTTAAAGTTCTCTTCGTGTTAAATATAAACTCCTTATTTATTTATATATACATAAAATAATGGTGGATGGGGGGGAGATTGGAAAGGAGGGTCTCTGAACAGAGCCTGAGGATCAGTTTTTGTAGTGAAGAATAGGGAAGAGGGAAGGCCTGGCACCAGATACAGTAAATCTGCTCGTTTGTTTGTTTAAGTATAACAGATCGCCCGTTCCTTAGAGCCCTGGGCTCCAGGGCGTGGGGGACTGCTTTTGGGAATACCATGTTTCTTGAAGCCTTAGCTTTTGGAGTGAGGCACCTAGGAGATAGGAGAAGGCTATGGAATGGGGAGGGAATACTACATACGTATGTAACAAAAGTATCAGGATGAAACTCATTATGTATAATTAACATATACTAATACAGATAAAATAAAACTCACTGAGTTCCAGGCCACATTGAGCTATGTGGTAACCTGTCTCCAAATAACTCCTTTAAAATGATTAATCTTGGCCTATGAGTTCATACTTCTTTGCACAACCTGCTAGACCAGTTCACTTCCAGCAAAGGTGCTGGGAACTCCGTGTTGTGGATCTCGGTCCTTGAGTCTGGTAGTAGGAGCCAAATGCTCTCTTCACGAGTCCACTGTGTTCACTTTCAGTCTCATTCTTTTTCATTTGAAATAGTTAGGTTTAGCCAGGCATGATGGCCCAGCATTGGAGAGACTGAGGCAGAAGGATTACCACAAGTTGGAGGCCAGTTGGGGCTACTGAATGCCTGTCTTTAAAAAACAAGAGAAATGAAAGAATTCCGTCCATGTCACTTTCACTATGTCCCTTATACTAGTGTGTTACTTTTATACATACATGAAATGTAACATTTTCAAAGTTAAAGTAGGGAAAAGATAAAGAAGGTGACATCACACCACTCCCTTTCTTTCTCTGCTTTCTAATTTCTTCCTATTCACCCAAAAGAATCACACCAGTCATTGGCTTTAATCCTGTATCTTCATTTTAATAAAAGAAACAATATACAAATAGAGTCTAAGAATTTCTTCTTCTGTCTGAGACCAAAGATAGCACATCAGAGACATTTATTTTCATATTTTCTGTTCTTTCTTTCTTTATGAGTCTCATGTAGCCTACACTGGCCTCTCAATCTGTCTGTAGCCAAGACTGGAACTGAATGACCCATCCTCCTGTCTTCTGCTGAGACTCATCTATGCTGCCTCTTGCTGTTTGGTTTTATAGAAGTGGAAGTCCTCCAAGACTCAGAAGTGCCAGTCTATTATATCCAAATGTTCTCCTATATTTGTCCATTCATGTTGCTTTCAATATTCTCCAGTAACAACAGAGTAAAAAAAATGAATATCTTTTATGTTGGATACAGATTTTCAGGATAAATTATTAGAACTGGGACTGCTGGGAGAAATGACTAATGCATATGTAATTCTGTTACCATCTAGTCAAATTACCCTTTGTGAAGCAGGGTGTTAGTTACCCAGGGAGGTCTTGAAAATATAAGCTTTGTGTGACCCTTATTCAAAATGGAAGTTTTATTCCAAACAACTTATCTCAAAATTGTTGTTCAGATTCCTTTGTTAGAAAAAAGCTGTACTCCAAGGCATCTGCACTCGTTTTTTAGCTTCACCAAGCAGAAGTTAAAAAGCAGCATATGCTGCTGAAATGGTAATAGAAAAATATACTTGGAGTAAATGACTCCAGCAGCAGCCGGGGACTTCTATCTTTTCTCTCTGCTCATAGTCAAATCACTGTGAGTGGCAGATACCCCCAAAAATGTGTCTTTGTCATTTCATGGCCATTGTTTTTGAACTTGGGGGTTATAACCTGTGCCATGTAAGGTCCTGTCACTTATTCTCAATAAGTCAATTAAAAGAGCCACACTAAAAAAGGACAGGCGAAGGAGGTATAGCCAAGGTGGCCACACTGGGGAGAAGAACACAGAGATCCAGGGACTTTCCTACTCTACAGCCCCTTGGCACCACACCTAGCTCCTACGTAAACCCTTTTAACACTTGGAAGGATGTACTTTAACCATAGAAATATAATATAGTCTATGCATAAAGCAGTAACAATTTACAACCAGCTTACTAAGTTCTTGGGAAAATTCTTTGAAAGTTAATTGGATAGCTGGGTGAGAGGCACACACCATTAATCCCAGCACTAGGGGGCACAGGCAGGCAAGTTAGACTGGTCTACATATGGAGCTCCAGGACAGCAGGGGCTACTTAGAAATAGAGAGAACCTGCCTCACACAAACCAAAATAAAATAAAAGAGAGGGGGAAATAAAGTTAATTGGAATCATGTTGAGTAGATATAGTAATTTGAGAAGATAAAATGTCAGTGAGATATTCATAAACATGGTAATGTAGCTCTCCCTTCATTTAGGTCAGCAGTGCCGTTCTTAGAAGGAGGCTAACCTGTTACTGTAACATCTTTAGAAAGTTGTGGTTTCCGTGTTAGTCAGTCATCTGGATTAGTACCTCTCTCACCCGAAGCCTGGTTCTTGTCCTTTCCTTAGACAAGACAACATTTAGTGGTTTGGTGTTTGGAGTGTGAACTTAGCCTTTAACGGCTGAACAATCCCTCCAGCTCTTTTTTGCTTTCTTAACAGTGCACAAGCAAACTCCCTCCCCACATCCCTTCTCACTTACAATTCATCTTTTGTTTGCTTTGTCTTTTGGAGATAGGGTCTCTGTAGCCTTAGCTGACCCGGAACTTGATATGTAGACTGGTCTGAGGACTTACAAATATCTATCCACCTCTGGCTCCGGTGTGCTAGGATTACAGGCTTGAGCCACTACGCTTGGACCCACAATCTTCTCTCTGACTCTGTCTCTGTCTCTCTGTCTCTCTGTCTCTCTGTCTCTCTCGACAAATTTTAAAGCTCTTAATATTTATTTGATGTTGTTTATTAAGCTTATGCACACGACTCCTTACCTTTTTATTCTTTGCTGTTATTTGAAACAAGGGCTTGTGTCAGCTGTTGTTGGCAGATGAAGAGCTTTGTGTTTGCCTAGAGAGCGTCGGTGAGGAGGGAGAAAAGAAAAAGGGAGAAAGAGAAGGAAACGATAAAAAGAAGGAAAAAGAAGCAAGAGAAAAAGAGGGGGGAGAGAAAACATCAGTTCATTGGGACTTCACTTAACATCATTGAAGTTTAGCTCGTTCTCCTCGTTAGTATAGTGGTGAGTATCCCCGCCTGTCACGCGGGAGACCGGGGTTCGATTCCCCGACGGGGAGACTGTATACAAGCTGGTGTTTTTTGTTTATCTTGGCATACCAAGGATGACCTTAATCCGTTTGGTGGTCACCAAATGAGCTCTATCTGGGGCTGCGTTTTTTGCAATTGTTTTGAATCAGATCACAACACCCAGTCTGATTAGGATAGCCTCTATGACCTTTCCGAGAGGAACGTTCATCCAACGCCACTGGACGTAAGCTGAGTTCATCCATTTCAGTACCCTCCTTAGGATTCGTTGGGAGCTGAAGCCGGGGCCTTCAGCAGGGTGACAGGGGAGCGTCGGGAGGGGCAGTAGTAACCTGAGCTGGGCTGTAGGGCTCAGAGCCACTGGCTCACAAGCTTAGTGACTACTCTCCTTGTATCTGTAACATTAAGACCTCGGTTTCCACGTCAGAATTTCTAAGTTGGTGAATGAAAACTATGGGATAATCAAATCTTAGGTTATCATTTTACTGGAAATTAACTGTTTAATTATTTTGCTCTCAAAAAGTCACATTTACATACCCTCACCCCCACACATCATCTTTTCCTTTTTTCCCAGTGTTTCAGAAAAAAAGTTCAGTCTTACACATGCCAGCCAAGAAGTCTACAATCCCAGCTCTATTTTATTTTATTTTATTTTATTTTATTTTATTTTATTTTATTTTATTTGTTTGTTTGAAATAGGCTCTAATTTTACAGCCCAGGCTAGCCCAGAACTGGCCATTATCCTCCTAATGGGTGGATCCAAGCTATAAGAGTATAGACCTCCGACTCTTCAAAAATTGTTTGGCTATATTTCTATCAATAATCTACAAGCCCCCTTTCCCTCTATAGGGCTTTAGAACATACAAACATCACATCTAAAGTTTATAGTCAGACAAGCTTGCGATTTCCAGAGCTACCTTAGACAGCGTGCGTTCGATTTGCCTGAAGAATAACCTACCGTCTGAACATCCATCATACGTCAGGTAAAAAAGACTATTTGCCCAAACTCCATTTACAGTCTCAAAAAAGTCCATATAATATTGGACACACACACACACATACACACACACACATACATACATACAATTCATTATAGATTATTTAAATCATTAGGGTAAGGAGAATGCCATTGTAAGGAAAAACATAAAGTCAATAGCCAACATGATGCTTTTTAAAATTACATTTTAAAATTATTTTTGAATTTCATAATTTTTTATACAATGTACTTTGGTCATATTGTCCCCCCCCATTTTTTCCAGTTTCTCCCAACCCCCCCCCCACACACACACACAATTTGAGAGAGTTGGAAATAGCAGTATTTCCTATGAGACCATACACTCTCCCATAACAACAAAAAAGCACACAGAGAGGTCATTTTGTGTTGGTTCCTGAGGCATGGCCTAAAATGTAGTTGATTTTCCTTCTCAGGAGCAGGTCCCAGTTGCAAGTAGCTTCAGGATTAGGGGTTGGGACTTTGTGTCCACTTCACCCTGGGATTGTGTCTGGATTGAATTTGTGCAGACCTGTTATATGCTCTAACATAATCATAAAACTCGTTAGGATTTTAGACCATCCACAGTTGTTTGCAGGCTGGTTGTGTGATACACGAAGAATTCTGAGATCAAAAGACAAAAGTCACAGCTCTCCAGAGTCTGTTTGTGAGCAGGACCAAACTGATCCTACCTCTAGAATAAGAAACTCTCCTATGCCATACAAAGGAACATAAAACAATCATAATGCTAAGTAATTCAATTGAAGGGGTTTTGCTTGTTTGTTTTTCCTTTTTATGACCACAATTCTAAACTTCAGAAAGCCCACAAATCATTCAAGTTGGAAGATATAACTGAGTAAAGGTAGACCAGGTTTTAATTTCTATAATGATAATTGACTTATTCTGATTAAATCTGCCAAAGTAAAAATTGATTTTTGTTGCCTGAGCGGGAACTCAAAGCCTGGACCTTTAGAATAAAAACTCAGTGCCCTGCCAGTTCCTGGGCTCTGACCCCATGCTTCTGTTCATCCTAGGAACAACTTAATTCCGTAGGTTTCGGGGAAGAGCTGAAAGACTCCTTGGCTTTGGGGACCACCAAAAGTCTGGCTTGACCTACCTGTTTTATCTCAGTACCTCCATACTATACTGACATTCAATAGCTAATAAAATAATTTTTGTGACTGAAGAAAGAATAAAGATTATCCCAAGAATTAATGATTGCAGAAGCGAGCTGCTCATCAGAGACCCTTGGAGATCAGGCTGCCGTGCCAGCTTGTACGTAGATGAAGGAGGAAGAGGTTGGGTTTGGAAATGGAGCAACTGAGGGTAATCCTCAAGAGAACCGAAGAATGGGGAAAGAAGATGTTGCCATCCTGCTAGGTGCGTTTCTCTGGTGTTACTTACAGACTCCAAAGTTAGGGGTTTTTTTTGTTTTGTTTTGTTTTGTTTTTTATAGCTTTGGGTTTTTTGTTTTTAATTTGTTTATTTCATTTAGACTCACACTCCAACTTATTAAGGACTGGATTACTATTTAATCCAAGCTAGCTTTTTCAGGTCATTCAATGGTCATTGATTCATGAACGATAGTTTAAATACCTGTAGTGTCAGAAGACAGAGGCAAAGGTGACAACAGAGAAGAGGAAAAGAGTCTGGGTTTGTTTTCCTGGGGTTCATTTGATTTGGCTGATTTCAAATATCCATTCACCTCCCCCTGGTCATCATAAGTGTTGATGAGTCTTATAATAGATTATAGATATTTTTACCTAAACGAAAATTAATAGCCTTTAAATCACTGGTTCTCAACCTTCCTGAGGCTATCACCTTATAATACAGTTCTTGATGCTGTGGTAACCCTCAACCACAAAATTATTTCATTGCTACTTCATCATTATAATTTTTCTGCTGTTATGAATCATAATGTAACTATCTGACATGCAGGATATTTGATTTTTGACCCATGTGAAAGGGTATTTCAACCCTAAGGGGTCGAGACCCACAGGTTGAGAACCACCACTTTAAAAACTTCTCGTTATAACATGTTTGATAGTTCTGTTCAAACCATTCTGCACATCTATGTTCCAGGAGTTAGGCGTTGTCAAAGGTTCCCCCCCCCCCCCAGGGCCTTAAAGATAGCTTAATAGGTAAAGCTGCTTGCCACCAAGCATCTGTCTTGTGCTCTTGTGTAATGGCTAGTTTTGTGTGTCAACTTGACACAGGCTGGAGTTATCACAGAGAAGTGAGCTTCAGTTGGGGAAGTGCCTCCATGAGATCCAGCTGTGGGGCATTTTCTCAATTAGTGATCAAAGGGGTGGTGCCATCCCTGGGCTGGAAGTCTTGGGTTCTATAAGAGAGCAGGCTGAGCAAGCCAGGAGAAGCAAGCCAGTAAGGAACATCCCTCCATGGCCTCTGCATCAGCTCCTGCTTCCTGACCTGCTTGAGTTCCAGTCCTGACTTCCTCTGGTGATCAACAGCCATGTGGAAGTAAGCTCAATAAACCCTTTCCTCCCCAACTTGCTTCTTGGTCATGATGTTTGTGCAGGAATAGAAACCCTGACTAAGACAGTTGTGAACTCATTAGATGAGAAACTGATCCAGTATCACAGGAGAGCCCTTGTCTAGGGTGGAACCAAGTTCGCTATGTGTAAATAATGATGCTAAATATCTGCACGTGGATTGCATCCTTTGCTGTTCATTATTTATTAATCATATTACAGATTAAGCTGATGGCTCCGTTTCCCTTCTGGTGTCCCTTGCTTTGTCACTACTCTCACCACCCCCCTACCTAGACCTCTGTCCACCCATAGGGACGCCGGGAGCAAGCAGCGCAGTAGCTGATTTTCTGTTACTTTCTACAATGCTCGAGGGATTCCCCTGTGAAGAGCAAGCAGGGACACTGGATCAAAGGTCTCAGCGAGAAAAGGGAGCGGGAAGAGGAGGCAAATGGGGCGAGGGTAGGAAGAAGACAGGGGGCAGAAGAGAGACTGGAACAGACACTGTTACTAGGAATGACCACGCCTTACTCAGTTCATTCCGTTCATTCACGTCAGAGATCACAGGCCTTCACTTCACATCCCCTTTCCCAGATCATCAAATAAAGTTAAGGGTATCAGGGTGGAAATTGCCAACGAGAAGGTGCAATCGGGCTGCGAATTTCATTGCTGGAAAAGAGAGAGCGATACCGCGAAGTTGGCCGAAGTTCTACTCAGTTATTAGAACTCTTGCCCGGGATTCAGGAAATTTCACATCATAGCACCGACCCCAGCACTCGGATCCAGGACATCCTAACTGCAAGTCACAGCCGCCGCCCCTGGGAGGGACTGTTCAAGTGTGTGTCACGCCCTACTTCCCCCTTCTCTTCACTCCACTACCGCCCCTAGTTTCACTTCCACTTTCAGTAAGTTCAAATTTTTCATTCAAGTACTCTGGCCAGAACCAGGAACTGGCCCGTTTTCCTAACAATTGATTTTTCCAGCAAACTTGCACATGTGTCAGGATGGCCGAGTGGTCTAAGGCGCCAGACTCAAGCGTTCGCTTCCCACACTGAGGGTTCTGGTCTCCGCGTGGAGGCGTGGGTTCGAATCCCACTTCTGACACAATTACGTTTTTTGTTTTTTGTTTTTTGGTCTTGTACCTTTCATAATGAAATCTGTAGTTAGCTGATGGTACCCGCTAGAAAGGACTTTCTTTAATTCAGTTATCTGACTTTGTGCCTTCTAGTTTTCTTAACACAGTATTTTGACCCATTCTTTTGTTGTTTTTCTATTTTGTGCCCTTGAACTCAAACTGACCCTTTAGCCTCAGCCATCTATACAGCTAGGAAAGTCTTTAATATGCTTAGGTTTCTTAGTGCTTATTTCTGATTATTCCTTCTGGCCATTTGTTACAGTTTTGCACATGATCGATTCAATCACATAATTCACCGGTTCTGATTTTCTTTTTTTTTTCTTTTGTATCTTCCAACTGTTTCAGTCCTGCTCAACCTAATTTCCCCTGTGGTCTTCTGCCACATTAAGCTGCAAGACTCTTTCTGGGGAGTGAGAGTGGAGTCAGGGGTGGTGAGAGAAGCACCTCTTGATATCCATCTACAGAGAACTGAGGGGTTTAGCTGTTCTTATGCTTTTAGGTATTCTGCTGAAGTGTTTTTCTTCACCTCCCGGTGCGTTTTGATCTTGTACCTGTACCTTCTTAAGCGTCTTTGCTGTTAATCCGGTTGTTCCTCCATCTGTTACTGTTCATTTACCCTGTCCTTATTGTTCACTTGTTCCATGAGGGCAGTTCCTGACTATACCTTACCATGGGTACCGTACGATGGCTGATGATCTCACCCTTTGTATTGCCAGCACTGAGGAACCTTTTAGAGGAACAGAGTGCCTGAGGTGGGCTGTGGTCTTATTGTATGGCACGGACGACAGTCTAAAGCAGTGTCTTCAACCTGTGGGCCCGCGACCCCGTCGGCAAGCCTAAGACGCTCAGATTTCAGTCTTGAGAAGCCCCGGCCACACTCGGGAGTGTAGCATCCTTTCTCTGAGCACATCTTTCAGAGAATGTCTGTGCTTAACTTCCTTCAAAGCCTTTTCATCATACTTTTCCAATTTTGCTTCATAAAACAAAATGTGAGGTGTTTACAATAGACTAATATAGCTAATCTATGGAATGTTACATGTTTTAGATAAAGAATAAGATGTCACCACATATTAAACTATATCACAACACAGAAAATAACAGTATGTATTTATGTATGTACCTATTCAATATCTATACAATGCATATTCCTAGGAATATTACCTAAAATAATCTACGTCACATATTTATTAAACATGTATATAATACGTAAATTCCTAGGAAGATGCACAGGATACTTTAAATAAACAAGGCACCAGCCGAGGGAATTAAGGAAGTGGTGTTCTAGAATAATAATAATAATAATAAAAGATGTATTATTCACTTGGGGTGATGTGAGAACTTCCATGGCTCCTTGTTTTAAGTCACAATCTATTACAGACATGAAAGCATATTGAATTTCAATTGAGCTTTTGAGATGAAATCTTTGTGCTGCCAAGGAACTTTTTCTAAGGCAAAGGGTGGAAGGGAGGGAGTTCTGGAATTTAAGCAGGTAGAAAGCAAACATTGTAAACAATGAAGGAAAAAGAGAAGAACTTTAAGTATATAATATAATATAATATAACATAATATAAAGTAAGCTTTTCAAGGGGCACTTCAGACCTTTTGAGTCCTTATTCTTACTCAGAGGCGGCGTTTGGGCGGAAAAAGTAATGATGATGCAGCAGAAGGGAAACAAAAGTGCAGTGCTTTGATTGCAAGGTCAGACACCTCACAGGCAAAATGCCTGTCGACTCTGGCGGGACTCGAACCCGCAACCTTTGAATCTCTCAACCATGCTAGAAGTCCAATGCGCTATCCATTGCGCCACAGAGCCCACCTATAACTCACCAACTTCCTAGGACTTCTCAGTATTTACTTGGTATCAATGCACTGTTTTCTATGAACGATATTTCCTGTTTCTGTAATACTTAACACAGAAATGTGCAACAAACAAGACACGCGATCTTCAACACAACTTTCTGTCCCAGATGTATTCCGTCAGAAACGTCTGACCAAAGATCCATCTCAACTTTCCGGACACAAGCTTGTAACCTCAACAATTTAGAAACCGAGGCAGAAGGATTTCCTTGAGTTCCCGTCCATCCTGGGCTACAATAATGAGGCTTTGTTTCAAAAAACAAAAACAAAACAAAACAAAGTGAAACAAAGAAAATCACCACAAAGACAAAATTCTTATCTCATTTAGTCTGGCCTCTTCAGTTCCAAGCTTCAGATCATTCATTTTGCTAAAGAGAGATCCAAAGTCGTTTAACTCGTGCGGGCGCTCGGCCAAGTCCCTTTTTTGGAGCTTCGAAGTTTTCTTTTGTTGCGTCTGAGTTCTTTAGAAAAGGCCGATTCTTGGGTTTAGTACACCGATTCCTGGTGGAGATGTTGCTTTGTGTTCTGGCAGCTCTGGAATTCTCCAGGCTTTCCTCCTAGAGG
>JADRCD010229579.1:0-2500 GCA_019843815.1 Montemys delectorum | reverse complement strand
AATCTGAGGAAGAAGTGCTCTGCTGAAACTAGGAAGTATATCAAGAGCTAGGTAAGTGTAAGGCCGCCTACCATGCCCTCTATTTGCAACACTGTAAATAAAGAATAAATAAAATCACCAGCAAAATGAAGCCATGCACTGGAAGAAAGATCTTATTTTCTGTGCACAGTAAATAGACTGAAAAAAAAAATACTGTTCATAGCAAATTTCTCCTCTATAAATGACCCGGAGCTGAATGGATTCTCCCTTTCCCTACAACAACAACCAGTGAAAATAGTTTATATGTGTGTATAAAGCACAGCAAGATGAACAAACAGGTGCAGAAAACAAAACATTGACATTTTTAAATTAACTGATTGTAAGTAAGAAAACATAGAGGCCTTGTTATGATTTGGGATTATCTACAGAGGCAGAAGGGATAGGAACATTTTGGGAACTCCAAAGTGGCATTTTTTTTCCCCCAGTGTTTATTTGGTTTTTCGAGACAGGGTTTCTCTGTATAGCTCTGGGCTGTCCTGGAACTCACTCTGTAGACCTGCCTCTGCCTCCCAAGTGCTGGGATTAAAGGCGTGCACCGCCACTGCCTGGCTTATTTGGTGATTATTATTACTCAAGACACACTAACCATTCCTCTTTATCAGCTAAAATGGGGACATTGAATGAGCATGTCTCCATTAACTTTAGCTTTTCCTCACTCTAGTCTGCCTCTCCATAGACGAGATTAAACGACACACCTGATTTCAGATCCTTTCCAGTTTAGAGCAGAGCCTCCCTCCCTTCAGTCCTCTCCAAAAGGCATTTAATTAAAGTACAAGTGTAGATCTGGTGATTTCTAGCCCCCACCACACCCTTCAAATGACACATTATTATTATTATTCCATTAGCATGTGTTCACCCTTGTTATGAATATATAATAGTCTGCAAGGAGGGAGGCATCAACACTGTCCACAGAGTTACATTCTGTTTTGGAGTTCAGATGCAGGCATTTGACTTTGCTTTGCTCCACACACAGTTCATGGTACCATTTTCAGTCTATGTAAGAAAAAAAAAAAAAAAATCCCTGACTGGCCTCATTCAGTAGGCAACCTAGGCAGGCCTTGCAATTGAAGTGATCATCGTGCTTCTGGTTCCCAAGTACCGGCTCATAGGAGTGCACCGTGAGAGATTCTTTCTCTCAACTGCTTCTTTTTTTATTCTCACAATGGACTATCTCTAATCTGTTCCAAAGTCTGTATGAAATATGTTTAATATTTACACTCATAGCAGAATGTACTACTTCCTACAAAGCACATATCAATGTGACTTTTCCGTGATGATAATTTGTTGTATGTCTCATTCGGCTCCTGTAATAGTTACTTACTTTCTTCTTTTCATATTTATCCATAAAGTTAAATTTATATCCACTCCTTTAAATACTGCATAATACTTTGCTTAGCACAAAATACATCCTAACTGCATATAAAATCCTTGACTCTCTTAGTTTCCTTACGTGTCTTATAGGTCCGTCTCCTCTCCCTCAGAGCCGAATGGCTTCCCCAGCACCAGGGTGATCATGTGTCATAACTTGCTCCCTAACTAGTTCCTTCATCTTCAAATAATTCTACAGAAAAATAAAAAATAAAGAATAAAAATTTCTGGAGGTCACACAACTTTAAGTCCAGCACTCAGTGGGGAGAGGCAAGGCTGCACAGTAAGACCGCCTCTCAAAAAAACAAAAAAACAAAAAAACAAAAAGCAAAGCAACAATCTCCTAATATTGAACAGCTGCGATCCGTGTTTCCCTTCCAGATGTTGCCGTAGTTATACTCTCACCTTCTCGAGCTGTGCCCTCAGCTCTTCCGTGAGGGGATGACTGCCGGTTTCTCACTCAAGGCTTGTTCTCACTCTCTCTTACCAGAAATTTGGAATCACCTTTATTCCCTCTGGACAGAGTTAAACTCATGAGCTGCAGAAGTTCTTTGTTCTCAGGGCACGGTGGTCTCCTCAATGTGATAGACCAACTAGTAAGGGCTGAATTAGCTCTGCGTCTCCAGGCAGAGAATCGGGGTATTTTCTCCTAATGTAAAATCAGAAAGAAGCAATAATTCCTCTTCCTTCTCCTCCCTTTCCTATGAGGTCTCACGGAAGTTTAGGCCAGTCTAGAATTCACCGTGTTGCCCAGGATGGACTAGAACTCACAGCAATTCTTCTGCCTCAATTCCACCCCACACTCTAGTGCTATAATTATAGGTATAGATCACTACAGCTTCTTTTCTTCCATTTTTTCTCCTTCTTTTCATCATGTTGATGGAGAAACCACGTCTCCATCTGTCTGGCTAAGGTACTCTTATGTCTCCTTTAAGTTATGGAAAGAGTACATTGTTTTCAGTGACAGATAACGAGGGGACTGAGAAAGTCCAACGTCAGGGGGACTCTTCGTGGACTAAAAAGGAGCTTGAAAGAAAGCAGATGACTGACTCCCTGGACTAATAATTGCTATTTTCTATATAAAAGCACCGTC